>OOFG01072225.1:0-15277 GCA_900323295.1 Molva molva
CTCTCGGTCTGGGGCTGCACCCACGCTGTCGGGCCTCTCTCATCCGCTCTCATCATCTCATCTGCTCCAACCACAGGGTTCGATTTGAGTCCATTTGACGTTTTTTCGTTTTCATTCGTATTTCTCTTTTAGATTTTTGACATTTTAGCCGTAGGTTGGTCTTTCCACACACAATTAAAGCTCAGCCATGTCTTGTGAAGTCCAATTGGAGTAAAACCATTTATCCACAACTTGATCCAAATTTCCTGATTATCATGATAAATAAGCCTTCACAAGTCACAGTAACCAACCAACCATTTATTTCTTCTTTTTTTTTGCCCATTTGATAATCCCTCCTCTTTTTGATTTTGCTTTAGGAAATTTGAAACTAAATCGATCCCTGATATAATTTTTCTCATTGTCTTTTTTTTTTTTTCTATCAGGTTTTTAACACGTGTGTTTTATTTCATGGATTTTCTGCCTGGTTTTATTGCATGGAATGGACAGAGCACTCTTCGTTCCATCTGGAACAGCACGCCAGTGCCACCCCCTTGAACAGCTTGTTTCTAGGGGCGATGGGACCTTTTACCCGCTCTGATTAGTTTTGTCTTTTGTTTCTTTTTCTCTAAATTGTCATTCTTTGCCTTGGCATGATCTGGAACCTCCACACTAGCTTTGTGTTTTTCTTAACCTCGTCCCCAGAAATATGTTGTTTTTTGTCTTTGTCGTTTTTGTGTTGTTCTTTGGAGATAGCCGATCCTGATTAAAATGTGTTCTGTTTTCTCCTTTTTTTTTTTTTTTCCTGGTTGCCGAACCTTCCCACTTTACTTAATTGTGTGTTGTGGTAAGTTCCATAGTTTTGAAGGTTATCTACTGAGGGCTTGAGCGTGTAACACAATGTCATGGAAATGGGAATAACCTGTGATGGCCTAGTCCTCATGGAGAGTAAATCCAGAAATCCTGAAGATGGGGAGATAAATCCATGTGGCTTTTAGCCAGTTTTCCTTTCTTTATTGTTGCTTGTGAAATGGTTCAGTCCTTACCTTCCTACACTTCCTAAGTATGATGATTTATGTCAAGGGGATGGATGTTTCTGGCCATGCATACTTATACAGAAAAAAATGATAGTTCATGATTTCTTGTCAAATGCCAGACCCTATGTGCCCCGTTTCCAAGGTTGTTTTTTTCCCCCTCTATGTTCAAACACACACATTTCCTCACCCAGAACTGTCTCAAAGCCACTACCCTTTTCAACTTTGACTTGACTTCATAATCCAACAGAAATAGCCTTAGCCTAAGACCCTAAGACTTCCTGACTTCAACCAGTCCCGTCATAATCTATATCCTTTCAGCCCGTTTGGATTTTTAAGCAAAAGAAAGACGTCCCTGTAAGCCATTCTGAACCAGTTCTACAAGTATACCTATATATACTAGTGAAGCTAAGTTGGACTCCGATCTTCGTGAATGTTCATCTGTCGAACACGCAGATGAACATACTTGAGAGGAAACGTGTGGTGAAACCTGTTCCCATTTACTGACACTTCAGCGTCGTAGCACTGCAAGATTTAAAGACTTGGAGTAATGATGGGAAGCCTGGTTCCTTCTAACTGGGACTGCTGGAATACTGAAATACCTCCACTTTTTACATGGATAGATGTTGGATACTTTTAACTGGACATGGTGAAGTGTTTAGTTGAAGGAATGCATGTATGCGAAATGTTTGTAGAAAATGTAGAGCTCTGTTGATGGACGATATTGAGGGACTACATATTGAGGGACTACATATGCAAATTAGCTTGAAGCTATAATCTGGTACAGTGCATCAAATGGTGACATTATTGTTTGTACATGGTCCCCTTTTAAATAAAATAAATAAATAGATAAATAGTAAACGACTAGAAAGAAACCCTGGGTGAAAGGAGTGTAAAAGGAATGTTATTGACATTTCACATTTTTACTCTATACATTTTTAAGACTTTGGAAGGAATTGACTGTTCATTTCTAAATCTACAACTATCCTGTTGTCTGTGGCTGATGTTAAGACTTAATAATCCGAGGTCCTTTCACCATTTATCCTTATGTGTTCTTCAAAATACTTTTACGCTGTTATGTAATTTAAGCATGCTTACTTATCATTTTTTGTGACATTCTAATTGACCCACACTTCATTTTTCTTCAGCACGGAAAGAGAATGTTTGGTACGTACTTCAGAGTCGGATTTTACGGTACCAAGTTTGGTGACTTGGATGAGCAGGAGTTTGTATACAAAGAGCCTGCAATCACCAAACTAGCAGAGATCTCTCACCGACTTGAGGTAAACATTCGAATAATCTTTCATGTCTTATGTGTGTTGGTTATTGGCATCCGCCCACCATATGTCCTGTGCTGTGGTTATCTTCAGGGATTCTACGGCGAGCGTTTTGGCGAAGAGCAGGTGGAAGTCATTAAGGACTCCAACCCTGTAGACAAGTGCAAACTGGACCCAAACAAGGTTTGTGGGATGGCAAATGAAAGGGACATCGTCCATAACAATTGACATATCTAAATGAGTTGAGGGATGGATGGTTCTCTAGAGTGTCAAATCAAGTTCCAAGAATGTCATGCTCCTGTGAGGATTCTCCTTCGTCTTTTTTTTTCGTTTTCTTAAATGATCGTTTTAAATGATTTCCTCAGGCTTACGTCCAGATCACGTACGTGGAGCCCTTCTTCGACACGTACGAGATGAAGGACCGCATCACCTACTTCGACAAGAACTACAACCTGCGGCGCTTCGTCTACTGCACGCCCTTCACGCTGGATGGCCGCGCGCACGGGGACCTCCACGAACAGTTCAAACGGAAGACCATCCTCACCACCTCGCACGCCTTCCCCTACATCAAGACCCGCATCAACATCATACACAAGGAGGAGGTACGGTGGTGGACAGCGTCTTTTAAGAAAGCTCGTATCCGGGTTCCATTGGGGTTTTCCGTTGAGGTATCCCCACACTGTGTGTGTCAACCGATCCGTCTGAGAGTCTGTATAATGAAAAGGCTATGTGTTACAAAATGTTAACTTCCACCTTTCAGTTACTGCTTTATCAAAGGTGGATTATAGATTTGAATATTGGTGTTTGCATTGGCGTGTGTTCACCCTGCTCACTAACACTAGAACGAACACTCAACCGAATGTTATTGGGTGTCTCAGATCATATCAATGCCCATGGAGGTGGCCATCGAGGACATGCAGAAGAAGACCCAGGAGCTGGCCTTTGCCACCCACCAGGACCCCGCGGACGCCAAGATGCTGCAGATGGTCCTGCAAGGCTCTGTGGGCACCACGGTCAACCAGGTAACATCACACTCATATCAAACAACCACGTTGTAGTCCATATTTCAAGTTCTATTACTTTTTGTTTATCGTTTGTATTCGTCTTTTTTGAATGATATGAATGAACTACTGAATATTTTTTGTATAACAGTTAATACATTTTTTATATATATTTGCAGTTTTTATATATATACTATGCTATATTCATTTGTAATGAGCCGGGTTTAGGTCATTGATAGTTGCATGCATATATTTATGCATGTGATGGTGCTTTACAGTAGAATGTGTGTGTGTATTTGTCAGGGCCCTCTGGAAGTGGCTCAGGTGTTTCTGTCCGAGATCCCCAGTGACCCCAAACTCTACAGACACCATAACAAGCTACGGCTCTGCTTCAAGGACTTCACCAAGAGGTATGAACCCTGGACCATGCCTTTTGGAGACAATAACCATCCAAAAGAAACTATCATACATAAGGTGTCATTTTAAGATGGAAACTAAATGTATATCACATGAGTATCATCATCTTGCACTGAACTCTAACCCAGGATCCATTTAAACAGTAGTGCAGAACATGTTCTGATTCATTCGCAGTAGTACTTTCGTTGTACTTCATCATGACCTCTGGTCTGTTGCGCAGGTGCGAGGATGCGCTGCGTAAGAACAAGAGCCTGATTGGTCCCGATCAGAAGGAGTACCAGAGGGAACTGGAGAGGAACTACCACCGCCTGAAGGAGGCGCTGCAGCCCCTCATCAACAGGAAGATACCCCAGCTCTACAAGCCTGTCCTGCAGGTCAACTCACACAGGTAGGCCTCCCACTGGGCTATAAGCCTGTCCTGCAGGTCACCTCACACAGACAGGCCTCCCACTGGGCTATAAGCCTGTCCTGCAGGTCACCTCACACAGACAGGGCTCCCACTGGGCTATAAGCCTGTACTGCAGGTCACCTCACACAGACAGGGCTCCCACTGGGCTATAAGCCTGTCCTGCAGGTCACCTCACACAGACAGGGCTCCCACTGGGCTATAAGCCTGTACTGCAGGTCAACTCACACAGACAGGCCTCCTACTGGCTTATAAGCCTGTACTGCAGGTCAACTCATAGGTAGGCCTCCCACTGGGCGATACGTCTGTCCTGGAGGTCAACTCACACAGGTCAGCCTCCTGCACTGTGGTGTGTGTTGGGGTTGGCGAGCCAATCGCATTGGAAAAAAGAGATTGAGTCATGTGTTTGTCAAAGTTACTGCTGTGTGAAAGTGTATGAGTGAGATATTATAAATGTATGAGCGTGGTGGCTAGTGAAAGCTGTGTGTTGGCTGATCAATCTTTTTTTGTGCTTTTCGTGAAATCATGCAGCAAACGGACAGCTTGACAAGGTAGTTTGTTTTGTGGCTTTTTCCCTTTGTCATCGTCAACCTTTGAGGCAGAGCTAAGTCTAGACAGCCTTCTACTCTGAATGCTCCATTATAGTTGTTATTTTCCAGTGGACAATGTCCAAAGTAAGTACTGGAGATTGTCAACATTTCCATTTCTCCCTAGTGTCATTGAAATTACTCTAGAGATCAGATGTACAACCCAAGAGACTGTTGTGCTTGTGTAAATCTCTTGTTCTTTTTCTTTTTGTTTTCTCAGAGATTCCTTCAGCAGAATAAGTCTTCGGAAGCTCGATTTTTGAAGATGAGGAAGAGAGAACCGCAACATTAATTTATTCCCAAGTGTAAATACAATGTCTCCTTAAAAGTCGCTCCTCAACATAGTGGCCTGAAAGTGTCCTGGCTTGGTACGTCATTCCAGTGTCTTAATTTGTTTACAGAACAACCTGTTACGCAATCGGTGGGACGAACAAGTGGATCTTACAGCGATACCTTGGCATTTTAAATTTTAGTTTTTATCTTATTTTGTCATGCAATGTATTGTTTTATTGCACCGTTGATGGTGTTTTTATTTACCCAGCATCAGTCATGTTGCTAACTTCAAAATGGCTCATTAGCATTGTGTTCATGTCTCTATGAAGTCAATGGATCTTTAGCAGCTGTTAGCTATTGAGGCTAACAACTGTTAACAAGTTCACCTTTGTTAAGTGCCAACACAAATAGCCACCAAAGGGTACTATTTAAAACGTCAAGGTATCATTCAAAAATGTGTATAGTGTCAAATCTGTATTTAATTTAATTTGTGCACTTTTTATTATGGTGTAGCAATGCCTTTTACAACATGAAAGTTTACTATTTAATCCAAAAAAATGGCATAAAAAAAAGATCCAAAACATGAAAAATGCAAAAAACGGTACCATTATTTATAAGGCTTTATCATTTGAACTACATTGCAAGTTAAAGGGATTTGTTTAACTTTAATTGTTTCGATTTATGTTAATATTTTACAAAATAAATATTTTAATTGTCCAAATGGTATCCTCCTTATTTTAGTTAGTTTTTTTACAAATTAAAACTGTCCTGAATTATATGATGAACGAAAGGTCTTTCAATTAATGGAAAGATAAAAACTTTATTGCTTATGGTCCTAAACAGAAACGGTGGAGAGAAAGCTGTTTGTTTAGCATCAATGAGGTATGGTATTTATACATACCTGTCATGGCTGGTATTGCTTGACATTTATAAACTAGAACATTATGAAGACATCTGGCTTAAAGTGAAAAAATAAACAAGTAAGCAGTTTTCCCTCTACATTTTCAAACATGAAAGCTGCATTTTAAGGAGACATGAGATAAACGTGACACAATTCAGATGACCTGCAGAACCTCTCAACAGGCTCAACAGCAATGAAAAGCTCACAGGATATGACAAACATGTTTTCTCCTGTAAAGGCTAGGCAGGAATAACTGATGTGGCTCTATTACAGTGCAAGCAGGAATGGATGTGATGGAGCCGTTTTACCTGGATTTGCCTTCTTATTTTAACTCCAGTGGCCATGTCCATGGTAATTAACATGTAATGGTGCCAACCAAAAAGTTTAAAAAAACAATTAGTTACAGAAACAAATACAAAGACCACTTTTATAACCTCTGTTAATGGTGGGTGACAGGTTTTATGTGTCAATACACGTCCACACAAGATAATGGCAAAGTTGTCAATCAGCCATCCTTTTATAGGTTATGTGCCCCTACTGGAGTTTCGGTGGTGCTTTTTCCATATTAAAGTCATTCTCCCTAACAAGACCTTGACGTGTCGCTCAAGGCAGAGATTCAATGGGATTTAAATCATTAACTGAGGTATATATTGCCTCCTGACGTATAAATGCAATCCCATCAAAACGTTTTACATATACTGTACATTCTCTGATAAAACGTTTATTTTTTACCCCTTTGTGGCAAGCTAACATGTGAGCTGACAGCATGAGACTCTCCTGCATAGACTGTAAGGAATTCAGCGTGTTAGATGTATGGTAATAAATGTGTTTATATAAAGACATTCAGTAGCCTGTTGGACCTGAATGAGGGATTCATGAGAAGATGGCCATGCAGATCTATATTCTCAAAAGACATCCCTTGAGGTGTAGCATCCTTATCCTGGCAATAGAAAAACTTCATCTACAATTCATTATCATTTTAGCACTATTGGGAAAGGATGCAGTGTTGCTTATGGCCAATGAAAAGAAGATCACAATATACAGCAATTTAACCTACTAGAATTTTAAGTGCCAAAGTGCTTAACATAGTTTAAAAAAAAATCATATATGGATAGATGCAAATCATTCTAACAGATCAGGAATAAGGGGAAAATTACACAAAAATAGGACAGGTAGGACAACAGGAAAAGCTTTAAACTCAACATTAAAATGAGCAGGTGGGCATAAATTAGGCTTGCAGTTGCGCAAGCTTCCTCCCAAACATGTTGGTATGAAAAGGCTCTAGTCATCATTGACCAGGTAGGAAGTACCACTGGTTTTCATAGACCATAGTTCATGTGGGTGCCCATATCACAAGTCTATTAGCTTAGGAGTTTGCTTAGAACCAAACCTTGCAAGATGAGCCATTCTAGAGGTCCATCCTTTTCATGTAACCAATATGGATTCTGCCCTATTTGGAAAAAAGTTTGAATAGACTTCCTTCAGCTTATATAGAGATAAATCAATGTTGGGGGGGGGAAAAAAAAAAAAGGTTTCCCACAACCGTGACTGATGGCAGAGAATAAAGAGGGTCCATCTTTCCGTTGGACCCTTCAACCCAGCGTGGAGCCTGAGCCTGAGCCTTGCGGCGGCGTCCTCCTGTAGAAAAGCAGGTAAGGCGTGGACGTGGAGCAGGTGTCCGGGGAGCAGGCTCGCAAGAAGTCCTCCTCTTCAAACAGACGCACCTCCGAGTCATCGAAGAGCAGCCACTTGCCCTCGTAGTGCAGGAGGCTGCTCAGCGCCTCCCGCTCCTTGACCCTCTTCCCCTCCTCCTCCTCCTCCTCCTCCTCGGCTTCCTTCTTCACCGGTCCGCTGGTGGTGGGCCTCCGCCTCGGACCCTCGGCCGCTCCGCTGGCGGACATCTTGTCGGCCTGTTTGCCGCCGGCGAGCTCGTAGCCGTTGGCGGCGCTCCTCTGTCCTCCCAGGAGTCCAACCACGCCCTCCGTTTTCTTCCCCCCCGCCTTTCCCCGGTGGAGCCCCCTCGCGCCGCCGAAGGACACCTCTCCGTCATCGTAGTGCCCCTCTTCTTCCTCCTCCTGCTTGGCGCCGTCTCCTCCTCGCCACTCCTGCTCTTCTTCCTCCACCTCCTCCTCCTCCTGCTGCTGGTGCTGCTCCTCCTCCTCCTCCTCCTCCTCTCTCTTGCTCTGTGGCTGGAGCCGCACGTCCTGCAGTTCGGACATGCGGACGTAGGCGGTGTAGTGGCCGCTGCTGATGGTGACGCCGCTGTGCATGACCACGGCGAAGAGCTGGTAGTGGCAGCCGTCTGGAGGCGCGGCGCTCGTGCACCACTCCTCCAGGGACAGGGCGAGCGGGGTCTGCAGTGGGGTGTTCACCTTGGACAGGCCCGCGTACGGGTCCAGGCTGGGAAACGACAGACGCAAGTTCGACGCGGTAAGAGGCGACCGGAATTCAACTCAAAACACACACGAGCAAGGGACGGGAATCGTCAGGGACCTCGCGCTACGATTTTTGGAGTGCCAATACGATATGCATTGCAATTCTGTAAATACTGCGATACTATATTCCGATTTTTTGTGTGATTTTATCTTTTGTGTTGTTTAACGTATGGGTTAATGTTAGGATTGGGTTCTACAGTCCCGTCGGTGTCTGCCATAGTTTTTTATATAAAAGTGGCTGAAGAGAACGCAATATAGTTGATGCGAATCAACTATAGGCAAATACACTATAGCGCCCGCTGTAGAACGGTACCAATAATACGTTTCCACTAATATCACGTAGACATTTCTGGCAAAAAAAAAGAAACGATTTTTGAGTCAACCTGACTAAGTAAGTATTGCGGAAGCCAAGAATCCCGATACTCGCATAAAACAATGTTTTCCCCCCACAGCTACAGAAGACACAGGGTTGACTCACTCTAGACCGTTGGCAGAGAAGCACTTGAGGTGAATGGTGACGACCTCCGGGGTCTTGTCGAAGAGGAGGCTCCTCTCAGCCTCGGTGTAATGGTGACACGTCTCGCAGAAGTATTTGTCTTCGCCGACGATACGCTCCACTGACGCAAACTGGGAGATGGCCCACTTCAGAGTCTTCTGTTCGGGTTTAGGGTCTGGGGACACTACAGCAGGACGAAGGCAGATGGCACCGCATTGTTTAATATAGTGAAGACGAAGGTACACCCTCTTTCAATTCTATGGCTTGACTTGCATAAAAACATACATAAAGAAATAGGCGAGTTTTAACCAATAAGCCACGTACAGCCATCATTTCACAATGCTGTAAGCATGAGCAGCAACCCTATAAAGCATGACGTCCTTATCAGCACACGGCTGGGGTTAACAGTAGAGGCATCTAGTGCCGCTCACCCTCAGAGAGGTCGTCTGGGCTGCTGGGCTGGTCCTCCTGGACGGGAACGCTGATGTCCTGGAAGTCCTCCCTGCGCTCCGTGTAGCTCTCACACTCCAGGCAGCGCGTCCGCAGCACCAGCTTGCCCTGGAACAGCCGCTCCAGGACGTCCAGGCCATCTGCACAGGAGAGGAAGGGGCCATCACTTACTCTGGACAACCTCCATTACCTTTTTTTCTTTTTTAACTCTTACAGTAATTGTCATCTCACCTTGGTTCTCCACAGGCGTCTGGTCCTGCGTATTGCCAGTGGTGGGTTCCGGGGCGGCCTTACCCATCTGAGTTGGTTCCTGCTTGGGCCCACTATCTGCCTCGGCCTGTTCCGGCCCGGTCACCTGCTCCGCCTGGTTCTTGGGGGCCATGATGGAGCTGATCTTGCCCATGCTGCGGAACTTGGAGAAGATGCTGGGCTGCTTGGAGGAAGGCCTCAGCCAGCTCAGCCTGGTTCTCTTCTTCCTCTTCCCCTCAGAAGATTTAGGGGCACTCTCAGCCGTCCCCTTGCCCTCTTCCCCGCCACACGCTACCTCCTCGTTTTCCTCCTTCACCTCCTCCTTCACCTCCCTTTCACCGGGGGCAGCATCCGCAACGATCTCTCTGGAGGACCTCCTTTTGGAACGGGTGAAGGGCTTCTTGTCTGCGTGTTCATCAGCATCCAGCTTGTTGGATTTGATCGACTTGGGCTTCTTCTTGGCATTTCCCGCCTCTGTGTCGCTCTTCCTCTTGCCGTTGACCTGGCCATCTTCCTCCTCTTCCTCAGAGCCGGCTGGCACCAGACTGGCAGGGTCTTCTGGTGTGACCTCCTCCCTGCTCCCCCCATGTTGCTCCTTCCTGATGGTGTCGCAGGCCTCCTGGATGTAAGCCAGCAGGCACTGAAGCACCTCCTGGGCATCGTGCTGGAGGTAGCCCTCGTACATAGGGTTCAGTTGCCTGGAAGGACGACCCCGTTAGTGGTAGTTCTCCAAGATTATGATTGAATGAACGTTCATTGATTGATGCCACATTTGATTGACCAAAGGCTTAACGGTAAGGCTTCAAAGAATGCAGTTTAACGAAGCTAGTAGATTGTGGGCGTTAACATGGTTGCAGACGCAAGTGCTCAAGCTGGGCTTTATGCTATGCAAGCACACACGACACCTATACACATTTGCCAGTATTGCACCGTGGTAAACATGGGAGTGTCCAGCTGGATTCTACAGGGATAAGGGGGCGTGGCCTCTCTCACCTGAGGGTGTGCAGTAGTTTGCGTGGCGGCGTGGCCAGCTCCCCCTCGCTGTAGCTGTCCGGGTTGAGCAGGAAGCCGGACTGCAGCTGCTCCACGGCTGTGATGAGGCTGTTGAAACTCCCCAGGAGCTCCATGTGAGCCGGCACGCTTTCCTCCTGAGGATCACAGGACATAACACTCAGGACTGCTTAGCCATCAACAGACGGGATGGGCACAAAAGTTTTGGTTCCTTATAGGAAACAACAGAATCTTGTTGGACCAGAGCAGAAGTGGTAGGCTACAGGTTTGCTAACTTGGTAGACAAACAAAAGTCCAAACTTCCTCAGCATTACGTCAGGTTGTAAAGTGTTGTCAAAAGTTATAGTAGAAGTTGTGACTCTTCTCTTCAGAAAAGGCAGACATGCAGATTGTTCGTAATAAGAACGCCTGAAAGTGAGACCGAACCAGCTACAAGCTTATTAGCTGCTGCTACTGTTCTCTGCCACAGTAGAATACTTTATGTTGAATATTTGAATAAGACTCCATGGAACATGTTCTATTCTGTTATACTAAGGAGGATTGAACTAGAAAATATATAAATGAAAGTGAAACAAGTGGAATGGTTATAATTAAATTGGAACTAAAACCGGTACGGGAACATCTCAAACGATGCCCATCCCTTATCAACAGATAGACATATAGACAAACTGTTTTGTACAGACCTCATCTTCACTTTTGACCATCTCCTCCTTGAGTTTGTCTTTGCTTTTGGATCGGCTGTACAGCTTCTTGATGCCATCTCTGAGCCCAGGGCAGTAGTACAGCACCTATTGACAAACAGAGTTAAAAAACGAAAGTGCTGTTCCCCCATCCCAAGGAGGACTCATTTAACAGACTTGGAGGTTAACATGAGTAGTAGTCAAATATTCCCATTCATTTCCCCAAGTGATTCTAATGATAATAATACTGTACCTGTAAAACACTGTTCAGGTAGCACGTGTTGCCCAGGTTATTAAGCCCGACAAACGGCAGCAGGGCCTCAACTTTCTCATAAGGTAGCAGAGGACCTGGGGAACCGGTGCATGGAGAAGGTCCAGGAACTACCTGGTCACCGCTGTAGAGTCGTACCAATGACAATAAAGGAGGAACAGGTTTTTATTAAACATACATATTTAACAGAAGTTTCTTACGTCGATGGATAAAAATAGAGAGATTTATTATTGGTTGATATGATTTTGGAAAAAGTGAGATTTCCGTGACTTTGTATATATACACACCTTGCAATTGGCTCCTCGGGTTCGGGTTCAGTTTTGGATTCATCTGCGGGAGGTTCGGAGAAGTCCAATGTCCGTTTAGCTTCTTTCTTCTGGAAGAATTTGAGGGAAAGTTTGCTCTTCTTGACGGGGCTCCCCAGGGAGGCCACCACGTTGTCACCCTGCAGCCCTGGCATCTCCACCCGACACCGTACAGACAGACGATCCGAGAGGCAACAGCGCGCCTCGCTGGCAGGAAACGAAAACACCCGTTCAACAATCGGTCCGAGTTCGCGCCGATAGAACAGGCGATGGAACCAAACATGAGAAACTAAACACTGTTCGTTTCATAATGTGTAACGTTACGCATTACGTTACTTACTCCATGTAGCAGTGTGGCGACAATACATAACGCGTTAGCTATTGGACTGGCAGCCTTTTTCTCATTGTCCACCCGGCATAAAGATCACAAAGTGTGTTTGCAAAGTTAACTTAACGTTGACTAACGTTAGCGTGAGAAAAAACTGCCGTCAGGGAGAATACAGCTTAGTCAATAGTACAACATTGAGCGTAATCCTTGAACACAAATATGGGTCACTTCGTTACGGAGCGGGGAATTTAGTGGGAGGAGTAGATAAAAAAAAAAAGACAACATACATTTTCTACCAGAACCAGAGAACACAGCGGCACAACTACCACGTTAGATGGGGCTTTTTAAGCTTACCTTGCTAGTTCATTTCGAACACAAACAGAAGAAAAATCCGTTAAGGACGCAATTCCCACAGTATAATAGCATGCAGTACAGGAAGAAGTTGGCGCTTTTTCCACCTCAAGACCCGTCGCCTTGCTGCCCAAACGAACACAAAATAATAATCATGTGGCATGTTAAATAATAAAATTATAATATAATATATAAGTTTTAACAACTATATAACATTTTATCAAGCCAGTCACTTTTGTTTAATGTAATACATTGAAAACGCACGTTTTACATTGCAGGCTTTGTTTTAGACACCCATTTAAATTAGGACCAGGAGTGGTACTAGTATAGTGGCCATGTTTGTAAGGTAATTTTCTCATGCCCATTCTAACGTCCTATTCTAAAAAGTAATTATCTATAGACGTGACACATCTTCATGACGTCCTTTTTAACACCCCAAGGCGGACTATTTTATTATGTGGGGAAAATACACTTAACAGCGAAGTACGCATGACACAAATAAATGTCCTCATCTTGGACCGAAACGTTACAGTTACAATGTAGCCTTTGTGCCAATAGGGGGAAACATTGAACACGAAAATATATGTCCACTGACCAGCTCCACAAGACCGAGAGCCTTCGCACCTCTGTAGAGCATCTTCCCCTGTCAGCAAGCAAGGCTAGCCCTGTCCGGACCTCAAGGTAAGACACCACGCTCGTGTTTTTATCATACGATTAATTCGTATAGTGAAACATGTGTCACGCCTACTGGCGACATTTGATGGCACATTTTATACTATTATATACGAGTTCTATCGCGTTTGTTGACGTCCTTTCTACAAACGATACATTGTGGGTGTTCTTATTTAAATTCGCATTACCAACCTGAAGCTGCCCCGATATGAAAAAGGACAGGTGTGTTAATTCAGCACGGAGCAATAATTCCCATAGGCTCATACGACGATAATGCATGCAGGGCAGACCTGCCCCTGCTGCATAGTGGCTGCTTGCTCAGCAGCCTGATGTATCGACTTTAGCTTTGCCTCTGCTTCGCGAATTTGCGCTTGTTTAGTTAAATTCACTGATGCTGTAAATCAGTAGGCTGCTGTAGTAGATACGACGTCTTAGAGGTTCAGTTCGGTCGGTCGCTCTATTGCTTTGAAGGATGGTCGCCAAAACCATATGAACCCTATATTGGAAGATGGACTGACAGCATATGAGACGCCTGTAGGCACCTCTGTAAACTCTTATTGCATCACTGGCTTCGCTGGCCACATGAATTGGGAATTTTCTAAATCTAAAATTACCTCAACATTATTTAATTTAACAAGGACTCATGAACATAATAGTCACAAACATGATGGCCTATTATGTCATATCATTTATATTGTTTATTATAAACAAGGATGATATGGTTTAAAATATATCACATCATTACAATGCCCCTGCTATAACCAGGTGTTGCTATTGTGGATTAAAAAAGTATATTTACACTTAAACTGTTGGACACATCGTACGTACTAGTCTGAACTACCTCAACATACAGAGCTATCATCGGAAATTACAGGGAATCTTGTTATTTATTTTTGTATTCTCTTTAAAATTAAGACAGAAAAAATGGTGGGCGTATATTTCCCTTTTAAAAGTTTGAGCTGTTACACATTCCATTCAGAAACAGTCTACTGATCTACTACAATTTCAATGTTAACAACATTGAACCAAATTTGCTGGGGAAAACCAGTAAACTCACTATCCATCCACTTTGTTAATGTTGCAGAAACCTCCAGTGGTGAATACTCAAGCAGATAAATAATGGATACATAACTTATGCAGGCCGTTGTGTTGTGCTCTGTGAAAACGTCACCTCTGTGGGACGTAGTAGCCAGGGTTGGATCCAGGGTCCATAAGTAACTGAGTTTTTTATTTTTACCTTCCAGAGTGGAAAAATCTACCCTGCCAAATGGTCAAATCAATTCTGCCATTGGCTGGTGGCAAGCCTCACAAATCAGACTTAAGATTAGTATCTAACATTTGATGGCAGAAAAGCTCAAATCTGGGTGAGGCGTTGCTGGAGGCAGGGATCTGTAAGCGCGTAATTGGTGAAACACAAACTCGGCCAGCACTGCTGAACTGTGAAAGTGTCTGAAAGGGTTTCAAATCAACACAGTTTAAACTGGCCAATGTAGATCAAATCCCCTTCTAAAAGCTTCATCCACTTGCACAAATTAGTTTTCTTCGGTAGAATATCACCGTAATGAAACAGGAAACAAGGCGTAACTCCACCTCAAGCAGTTTTTGATTTCTGGCCCAGGCTCTGTGCCGTCTCAGCCCAGAAGTTCTGCTATAACATGGTAGGACTGCTGGCGCTCAGATTAGCTGGTGGCATGTGTTCATTTTTGTCCCTGGTTGGATCAATGTCTGCTAGCTGAGATACTGCGTACATGCTGCTTTGGAGAGCCATGTAGGTCTCAAGGCTGCTGTCTTGGCTGCTGGGTGGCATGGTAACCCATGATGGCTTCCTAGACAACCTCTCCTCCACCGCCATTTCCAGCCCTCCCCCTCACTCTTTCCCCCCAGATGTTTGTATGGAAGCAGAAATTGCTGCGAGATAGGCTGCACGGCACACTCAGAGAATAGCAAACATGTCCTCAATCCTGCTCTCCTATTGCCTGCCTAGCCCATCCCTTGTGAACCCACACGCACACACACACACACACACGCACAGAGTAGCAACTCTCCTGTCGTGCATTAACAGCCGTGTGTTGTTGTTTTTGCACATACATTTGTGCAGAGATCAGAAGAGATTTGAGCCCACTCATTTGATGTAGCCATAGCCTATATGTTAGTTAA
>OOFG01072229.1:0-12564 GCA_900323295.1 Molva molva
CCAGTCCATCCTGTGTGTGTGTGTTTGTGTGGACCCCTTGGTTTTGTTCCTTGATATAGAATATATGTCCCTTGATCTCTCGCTCTCGCTCTCTCGCTTTATGTCTCCCCTCCCTCCCTACATCTCTTTCCATCTCTCTCTCTCTCTCTCTGTGTGTTGCTCTCTCTCTCTCTCTCTTTGTCTATCTCTCTTTCCCTCTCTCTCGCTCTCTCTCTCTCTCTCTCTCTGTGTCTCTCTCTCTCTGTGTCTCTCTCTCTCTCTGTGTCTCTCTCTCTGTGTGTCTCTCTCTCTCTCTGTGTCTCTCTCTCTCTGTCTCTCTCCTTTCTGTCTCTCTCTCTCTCTCTATCTGTGTCTCTCTATCTGTGTCTCTCTCTATCTATCTGTGTGTCCCTCTCTATCCATCTGTGTCTCTCTCTCTCTGTCCCACAATGCTCTGAGAACATAAATTCATCCTGTCGCCGCATAAAGTGCGTTCCATCCCCTGCTCCCCTTTTTTTAAACCCTTAAACCGTACGACTTAAGGTCCTCCATGACCTCCTCCTTGACCTCTTGCAAACACCATTTCAGTAATATGGTCATGGGGGTTGTTTCTGTTGCATTCAGCATTCAGCTTTCATCCAAAGCGACTCACAGTGAATCTAGATAATAGTCATGAAGGGCATCTTGCTCTAGGATGCGTACAGGTTGGGCTGTGGATAACGGGGGATTGAACCCAGAACTTTTCGGCTGGGAGGGAAACGCACCTAATCACTACAGCACCCTGCCGCTCATCTTCCTTCCTCACTGTAGTCCTAAAGTCCAAAGTTCAAGGGAGGTGTTGTGGATATTGATATATATATGAATGTTTCAAGCGATCCTGTGCCCAACAGCTCATAAAGGTTTGTTGTTGTTGTTGTTGTTGTCTCCTAGCTTCGTGCACCACGGCTCCATCCTGGACTGTGAAGAGGCCGACTGGGACTTCACTATGAACCTCAACGTCCGCAGCATGTACCTGATGACCAGGGCTTTCCTGCCCAAGGTGACCCTTGACCTCCCCTGCCATATGCCAGCCTCTTAGGTCGGCCGCGGTTGATGAAACCGGTGTTGGTTGTTAATAGAGTGCCATATGTTTAGTGTTTTTATGTTGTTCTATTGGTTTGTTTCTGGGGATTAGCTGCATTACACTGAGCCTGGGGAGGGAACAGTCTTGTTACTACCTGCTAATCTGTCTTTAGCTATACTTTAGCCACAAGCTAATGCACCTGTCCTAGAGACTTGAATCATAACATTTTGTCCCTTTTGTAAAACCTTCCTAAAAACTGTTGATACAAAAAGCAGTTGGGAAGGCTTTAAAAGGAATTGAACGTGGTGACCTCAAACGTGATTACATGGTTATTATCACATTGGTGGTAATTTATCTTCTACTGTGTTCTAATTCTAGATGTTGGCCAAGAAATCAGGAAACATTATCAACATGTCATCAGTTGCATCAAGCATAAAAGGTAAACAATACTATTGATATCAATACATACCATCTAGTTTGAAAAGGCAAATAACACTAGACCAATCAAATTATATTGATATTAATATATATGATATCATATCACATAAAAGGTAATACTATACGTACCAATAATTTAAATAAAATGGTAATCCTATACATATATATGTACTACATTATAGAAAATTATAAAGATATACTAAATTATAGTTAATTATGAGGATATTGAACACTATACCAGATAAATAACAGTATATATTTAACATGACAGCAACGTGAGTAGGAAAGGTTTGCTAAGCCATTGGGCAGCTGAACAATGTTATTGTAATCCTCTTATGTATGTCATGGCTGCTGTCTCCTTCAGGCGTGGTCAATCGCTGTGTCTACAGCACGTCCAAGGCAGCTGTCATTGGACTCACCAAATCAGTGGCCGCAGACTTCTTGGACCAAGGCATTCGCTGTAACTGTGTCTGCCCTGGTAGGTATATAATGTTTGTTTTATAACGCCCCCCCCCCCCACATGATGAAAACTTTCCCAGATAGTGGCAGTTTACTTAAGTTGTCTGTTCTTCGCGAGGCCGTCTTCATAGAAGAATCTGACTGTGGCAGTAGACCCTGACACACACGACACCTAGGTGGCTTTGTGGGCCAACACACAGGATGCAGGGATATGTTGTAACACAAGTTTGTTTTTAGAATGGGGACAACACGACCCCAAGAATAACAGTAAACCGGTGAACAATCAATTATTCATGTGTGTGTCTGTCTGTCTCCAGGCACCGTTGATACTCCATCCCTAAGAGGCCGGATCCAGGCCCAACCTGACCCAGAGCAGGTAGGCCTACTCTTAAGCAAGCAGCATACTGTATGCGGAAAATAAGTTTGGCGAGGTTGCAAGAACAAAATGATGTGATTGCAGATAAAATTAAAACATTTTATTGGGCTCCTCTTGCACTTCAAATAAATTGTTACTTGCCAAAAACTCAGCAGATAACGGCATTGGGAACATTGTGCTCGATTGGTCACAAAAGCAAGGCAGCCGTGATTTATTCAGTTTTGTTTCCGCAATCGGAATTCTGGTTTCCCGTCTCCATGGATGTGATCAAACCTTTGAAACATTGAGTATTAAACCAGTTTATCCACAAAGAACTTCTTTGAAGTCAAATAGCTGACCGCTCAGGCCTTGTGATTCAGCGATAACCACATGATTGCAGGATTTGAAGATTGCATGATTTGAACTCCATGTAATAAGTGCTGTGTATAGTGAGCTCCACATCTGTACGTGCCGCAGGCTTATAAAGACTTCATGGCAAGGCAGAAGACGGGGAGGATGTGCACCGCGGAGGAAGTGGCTTACCTCTGTGTTTACCTGGCTTCAGATGAGGTAAGCTCTGCTCGTGTAGTGTAGCGCCGAGGGCTTTTGTTTTGTTGACGCTGGTAGAACTAAATTAGGCTGCCACGGTTGAACAGTGGTCGGCACACAGTGGTGGCGTCGATGTTCTGTTTTGATGTCTTTAATCTATGGACCTGTTTTTGTTAAGATTGGATTTTCTGGTTCTCTGAACTGAGGCCCACTTTGTCACACATTGTGATATCCTAAGTAAAAGTGTATTAACAGTTGTACACCTGCGAAACATGTCGCTGATATCTTTGCCATAAGTGTTGTGCAACTGTTATAATAAACAGTTGCATTTTCAAATTTGTTTTTTAATATCGTTTTAAACGACGTTTAAAACGTTATCAATGTGTTGCAGAGTATGTTTATGAATACGAGAACCTTTTTACTTACGTGTTGTACAAGTCCTTGCAAAAGTTACTTGGCTTTTGTATGCTTTTAAAAACATAAGGCCAACGTTATGGATGGCTCTGGCGCCCCTTGACTGAGACAGTAAAGACTTGATTTGAATAGGCTGTTGACTTGTCAGTGGTGGAATGAGATGGCTACCAGTCTGATGAGTGTCTTGGTTTCTCAACAGTCGGCCTACGTGACTGGAACGGAGCACATCATTGATGGAGGATGGCGTCTTTGAAGTATCTGCGAACCATTCAGTTCTAATAACTATTTTATTCAAATAGTTATTAGAACTAGTTATTAGAACTAATTCATAATTTTACAAGTATGTATCCAACCCATGAATAATACGGTTTGAAGATGTCATTCCACAGAGACGTGATTTCAACCTGTTTACGTAATACTGTTTATTTACGCATCTAAACTTGAATTGTCAATTTAACACAATTGTGCCACAAATGAGTTGTCACTTTCACCAAAAACATTTAATAAATTCGTTTTGATTAAATCAAGTGGTAAACACGTTTTTGAGATTCCTACACTATAGTCGTATATGAATGGAAGAGGAGTACTACTACAGATTTACATATTGTGTGTGTGTGCGCGCACGCATCTAATCCTGCTCATTCCTGCTCGCCGGTCGATTCGTAGTACCAATTTGTTTCCCATGAAGCTTCAACCTAGGTCGCAATGGTGTGATGATGGAAAATCTCGCACAATGAGGTGAGTTTATCTTAGCCTTTATACACTTTTACTTTGGGTGTATGTCACGGGTTCACCTTGTGTCACCGTTTAGGGTTGGATTGAATCTGTCAGTTTCTGTAACTTCAACAGAGCCGGTTGCCACACCACGGGGCGGGAGATATGGGCTAATCAGATGGTTGTAAATGGCTAGCCATGTCAACGGTGGCTACGATTATTCACGCATGTGGCATTTCGCCTTACCGAGCCTTATCGCAATTCAAACAATGCCAACGTGGGTTACGTGTTCCTTTTGATTACGAAGATTATACCCGTAGCATGACAGCTAGGCTAGCATCGCTTGGACTTGAGGTGAGAGGATCCTGATTTGTAGCGTTATCCCGGTCTACCGTAACGCAATTTCTGGTCTCTTACTTCATATGAGCTGTGTACGCCAGTTTAAAGTCCCTGGAGCGAGAATAATTACACCATGACAAGAATAACAACTACAAGGAGATTGAATATGGATTTTTTTACAAAAAATGTGACTATGCAATATCCAAAACATTTTACGGAAACGGATATCCCTCTATCGGAAGTCCCTCCCTCTCTCTCGCCAATAACCCTTATTTGGAGCATCCCGTTAGAGGCGTTCCCTCGTGAAATGAGAACGCCTGGGAACCCGGGACGAGGTTAGATTAGACTAGATGTGGGCCATATGGTCATGTCACGCTATAAGCGTTGATTAGTGTGTGCTCCCCTTCACAATTGGATTAGCTTAACGTCTGTTGCGACGACTGTTAAAAGCATTTGTCGATCGCTAAACATTATTTTTTCTCATCCTGAACGTGATGTGAACTGGTTATAGGAAGTTAATAAGGTCTGAAAAGCGAGGCAAGCTTTGATGACTACAAAAACCTTAACTGCATCGGCTGTTGAGAAATGTGAGCGATTTCACGAATTGTTCAAGATGAGAGCTCATTTTATTTGCTCATGAATATCATGAGCATATTTCACATGATCTGCTCACAGGTCTTGAACACTACTATGCAATTTCCTGCAGTTGCAGTTAATGGTATCTCCAGCGTCATTAAGTCAATACGTCTTGTTATTTTTCTCCTGATTAAACAGGTGACGAATACATTGGACTGTGAGAATTTTTCTTATACAGGTGTAGACCCGGAGAGGTACCGCCCATCGATGGCCAATCACTCGCCTCCTCCTGGCTTTCTGTGTTAAAAAGGTGAAGGAGACTTGAGATACTACAGCGACCTGCCATGGAGGAAGACCAGAACAAGACGGCCACGCCTGAGCACAGTCCGGTCCACAGCCCGGCTCCGAGCCCGGCTCCCAGCCCACTGCCCAATCCACTCCCGGACAGAATCGTCCTGCCTGCAACTAACAATGTGGAGGTAGCCTTTCTTGAAATACACTCATCACTGACCTATTTAGATGTTGCTGTTTTTTTTACTTCATAGAATTGAATCACTTAATGTGATATTAAGAAGAGAAGAGAATCCCCTATCAGTCTGGATTTGTATTAGTGATTAACTGTGAAGTTGATACAAAGAAAAAAAGGTGTATGAACATGTTATAATAGGAGTAATCAGACGGCCGGTCTTCCATATTTAATGACCTCAAGCATGGTCAAATAGACCGGTTGAAATATGAATAAGAAATGTTTCATTCTTCTATCAGAAGTAGCATGTTTATGTCTAGTTTCTGCTTGAACTTTGAGTGAAATCCTATTTCCCCAAAAAGCAGTAGCAGTCTTGCTTCATTGGCACTTCCCAGTCCATTGTGCAAGTCTATATCATTATTTGATTTGTCATATTTGGAGAAATAGTAATGCATACCCTGATGTCCCTGAGTCAACAGTCTAAGATAAAGAACTTCTGGTTGTGGCAGTCGATAGCTACTAGTCTACCATTAATATTATCGTTATCGTTGTCCATTAACATCACATTCTCTGTTGTGTTTAATTTAGAAACTGTTATAGGACAGTAAATTGAGTGTTAGGGATGTAACGTTTTTGATTCAAACAATGAAAACTTTACACACATTATCAGTGAAGTGTGTTGAAAAAGAAAATGATTGTCAGCAATCATTTTGTGTGCTCAGCATTTCAAATCACAGTTTTTCTGTATAGCTATGTAGTGGTGTTGGTCATATTTAGTCGAGGGGATATGAGCTGAAAGGTACTGGGTTTGATCCCCAATGTCTGCATCCTTGAGCAAGATGCATCTACTAAATGTAGTAAATATTGTAAAAAACGGATAATTTTTTTTCTGTGCATCGATACAGTGTAACAATTTAGCTCTGGGGCCACTCTCTCTCCAAACCCAAATCACAGTTTCCTTCTCTGCAGCTCTGTACCACAATGTATGAATACTAAACGTGTGTGTGTGTGTGTGTGTGTGTGTGTGTGTGTGCACCCTTACAATCCCTACTGCCCGTACTAAACCTCACACTAGAACACCTTGTCCTCCCTCTCCTGCGTCCCTCTCCTCCAGCACCTCAACGTCAACCAGATCCAGGTGGTGGTGCGACGCAGCTCCACCCCCAACATCACCGAGGAGACCACCTACTTCCTGCCCCGCAACGCCGTGGCCGACGCCGGCACCAACACGGACCCCCCCGTGGTGTGCTGTCCGCTGCTCCGCAAGGTCTGCCCCTGCCCACCCAGGGGCCTGCTGGCCTCGCTGATCACTAAAGGTACCCCCAGAACCAGAACCAGCACCAGCAGCAGCACCAGCTCTTGGTTTGAATGGTTACATTGAGTCATTTAGCGCTTCATGCTTTTATCCAAGGTGATTTTGGATAAAAGTAAAAAAACTAAACTTGGGGGGGAAAATGTCAGTTACAGGTACTTATTACACCTTTCGAGAATAACCCTTTCAGAATTGCTGCATGGTTTTCTCTATAACTCAGTATAGAGTTACAGTCGTTACATTTGATTCATTGAATAGAACTGGACTGTATTTCCTAAAAAAGTTTTTGATCATAATCAACTCTTTCATCGTAAACAAAGCAATCAGCAATCAATGTTAAACCTATTTATTTTATTTTTATTTTACAATTTAAAATCCTACAAAATCAACTTCCTGTTTGCTTTGCATTTCAATGGCGGTAGTAACAAATGGAAGTTACTCGCTTTGTCATACGACCATCCTCATAGTGTGTGTGTGTGTGTGTGTGTGTGTGTGTGTGTGTGTGTGTGTGTGTGTGTGTGTGTGTGTGTGTGTGTGTGTGTGTGTGTGTGTGTGTGTGTGTGTGTGTGTGTGTGTGTGTGTGTGTGTGTGTGTGTGTGTGTTTCATTCATCATTCTCTTCTTTTTTTTGATCAGGTTACTTTTTTTTCATTAAATGTGAATGACGACAGTTAAAGGTAATTTTGGGTAGAGACATGTATTGATTTGAATACTTTTATATGTGATAAAATCTTATACATCACAAATGAATATTTTATATTAATAAACCCCTAAAAAGATAAGATGGGAAAATTCCTTTTGAAAAGTACCTGGAACAACATTTAAGTCCAATGGCAATGGCAGTTAATGTCAGCCATTAAAAACAGGACAACACCATGTTTCATGTTAAACTATGTCTGTAACAATACTCTTATAAAACACTCTCAAAAATGGATGTACTGTGAACCCCAACAAGGGCACCAGGCACACAATACAAAGTCAGGAAGTTGATACAACCATCTACTTTCAATCAATTAATGCATCTTTAAAAGTTTTTAAAAAAAAGTGTCAATGAACATGAATTTAAAATTGAAATCCAGTGGGTAAAATCAAAAATATGTTTCTTAGCGTGCCCCGGAACCGCAACAAAGACCATGGCGAATTAGAAGCTTCTAGAATGCAGTTCCTTGCAATCCCAGAATGCAATGCGCCTCCAGAGTGGGCTGTGGTAAACGGACGAGCCGCACGGAGCAGGGCTTTAGGAAGCTTGGGATATTTCCGTCAAGCATGTTGACTCTTTCTGGGTCCTCGGACGTAGAGCCTGTTTCCTGTCTCTCTGGTCCAGCGTGTCTCTCTTCTCTACTGGCTTCCACTCCAACCGGGTACTCTTTACTGGTTTCACCGTCATTCACTAGTTGTAGCACAACTGCCTTACTGACAAGTGTGTTTGTCTGTCTGCCTTGTTCGTCTGTCAGTGTGCACATCCGTTTGGCCAGTTTGTCTGTCTGTCTGTCTGGTGTGTCCGTCTGTCTGTCTGGTTGGTCTATCCGTCTGGCCAATGTGTCTGGTGTGTGTGTCTGCCTGCCTGTTGTGTCTGTCTGTCTGCTCGGTGTCTCCCTCTGTTTGGCTGCTGTATCTGTCTGGCCGGCTGTTGTGTCTGTCTGTCTGCTCGGTGTCTCCGTCTGTTTCGCTGCTGTGTCTGTCTGGCCTGCTGTTGTGTCTGTCTGTCTGCTCGGTGTCTCCCTCTGTTTGGCTGGTGTGTCTGTCTGGCCTGCTGTTGTGTCTGTCTGTCTGCTCGGTGTCTCCCTCTGTTTGGCTGGTGTGTCTGTCTGGCCTGCTGTTGTGTCTGTCTGTCTGCTCGGTGTCTCCCTCTGTTTGGTTGGTGTGTCTGTCTGGCCTGCTGTTGTGTCTGTCTGTCTTCCCGGTGTATCTGTTTCCCTCATCGGGTTGTCTGTCGAGTTTTGCAGTTTGGGAGAGAGTGAAACCCTGGCCCTCTTTCTGACACGTGTCCAGTATTTCTCCACGTGTTCCGGAACCTTCCGGGGTCTGCTCTGAATTTGGATCTCTCCGGACGCAGGCATGGGAGCGTCCGTTTCGCCACTGGGTTCATAGTCAGCGTTAATCTTTGGCACTTTCTTCTGCCATTCTATTTTGCGTTTCACTGTGGCCCTTTTCACAGAGATTTCAGCAAGTCCAGGGGAACTAGCTTTCCTCGATCGACCTTGCTTGGGCATTAGCGATGTCTGCGTCATCTGGACTTCGGCAGAATTCATTGGCTTTGAGTCTGGGCTAAGTGCCAAGAGGTTTTCCTCAGACTTCCACCTCAGTAGGTGAACAAACGGCTCCGGTTTTCTACTATTGTTGTCGTTGCCTTCTTGTTGGTTCCCATGCGGGTGCTTCTCGTATTCGTGTTTCATGAGGTCTTCCTCCATGCGGAAACACTCTAAACACTCCAGACAGAAGAAGTCTTTTCTCTGCTCCAGATGGTTTCTCAGGCTTCTCCTGGTGAGCACTGAGATAGCGCTGCCAACCACGGCGTTGGTGTCCCCCATGTCATTGAGCTCCATGACATCATTGACCCCCTTCTTGACATCATTGGCTGCCTCCTTGACTTCATTGACTTCATTGACATCATTGAGTTCAGTGACGTCATTGACCTCTGTGACGTCATTGAGCTCCTCCTTGAGATCATTGACCTCCGTGATGGGGTTGTCCTCCGTGATGTCGTTGACCTCTTCAACGTCATTGACCTCAGTGATGTCATTGACCTCCATGATGGGGTTGACCTCCATGACGACATTGAGCTCCATGGCTTCTTGGACATCTTCGGCACTAAAGTCCCTACTCCTTGCTAAATCAGTTAGAAAACTGGAGGGGTCATGACCAACGTCATTAGCAATGTTAGCCACGTTAGTCTCTCCGACGCTAGCAGGGCTGTCAATGCCAATGTTGTCGTAACCAGCTTGCTTAAAATCAGTAGGAGCTTTGCTAGCTTCCTTGAAAACAACGGCAGAAGTGTTTGCAGTGTTAGCCAAATTAGCCTCTCCGATGCTAGCGGTGCTGTCAATGTCAATGCTTTCGCATCCAGCTTGCTTAGAATCAGCAGGAGCATCGCTAGCTTCCTTGAAACCAAAGGCAGAAGCGTTTGCAATGTTCGAAACATTAGCCTCTCCGAAGCTAGCGGTGCTGTCAACGTCAATGTTGTCGTGACCAACTAGCTTAAAATCAGCAGGAGCATCGCTAGCTTGCTTAGAATCAGTCAGAGCTTTGCTAGCTTCCTTTAAACCAACAGAAGCGTTTACGTCTGCTGCCGTGGAGGGACTAGCAGCCCCACCGACCGCCATGGAGACCTTTTTTGAGGATTGGAGGAGCCTGCGGCAACTACTGGGTTTCGGGATCGCCAACGGATGCTTGTATTTCGTGTGACTGCGAAGGTTTCCCAGCGATGTGCTAAACTCACTAAACTCACCAGCGATCGCCTCATTCCCTCGGCTCTCCTCCTCGTTCTCCTCTTCCTCTGCTAGCCGCGGACTAAGAGGAGCTATGAGTCCAGGAGGAGGGACGAGATCCACCACCTCCTTCAGGCCCTCCTCCTTGACATCATTGACCTCCGTGACGTCATTGACCTCGGTGATGGGGTTGACCTCCGTGATGTCATTGACCTCGGTGATGGGGTTGACCTCCGTGATGTCATTGACCTCGGTGATGGGGCTGACCTCCATGATGGGCTTGACCTCCATGACGACATTGAGCTCCATGGTGTCGTGGACATCCCCAGCACTAAAGTCCCTACTCCTTGCTAAATGAGTTGGAAAACTGGAGGGGTCATGACCAACAACGACATTAGCAATGTTGGCCACGTTAGTCTCTCCGACGATAGCAGTGCTGTCAATGTCAATGTTGTCATAACAAGCTTGCTTAGAATCAGTAGGAGCATCGCAAACTTCCTTTAAACCAACAGCAGAAGCGTTTGCAATGGTAGCCACATTAGTCCCTTCGATGCTAGCAGCGCTGTCAATGTCAAGGTTTTCAGAACCTGCTTGCTTAGAATCAGCAGGAGCATTGCCAGGTTCCTTGAAAGAAACTGAAGCATTTGCAATGTTGGCCCCATAAGCTTCTTTAACCCAAGAAGCGCTAATATCAATGTCAATGTTGTCGTGACCAGCTAGCTTAGAATCAGCAGGAGCTTTGCTAGCTTGCTTAGAATCAGTCAGAACTTTGCTAGCTTCCTTGAAGCCAACAGAAGCGTTTACGTCTGCTGCCGTGGAGGGACTAGCAGCCCCACCGACCGCCTTGGCACCCTTTTGTGAAGATTGGCGGAGCCTGAGGCCACTACTGGGTTTCGGGATCGCCAACGGATGATTCCGTTTCGTGTGACTGTGGAGTGTTCCCACATTTGCATAGGCACAGCTGCAAAACTCACACCTGTACGGCCTCTCTCTCGGGTGGACCCTGAAGTGGACCTGCAGCCGCTTCTTGGTCTTCATGTCCTTGTGACAAACAGAACACTCAAAGGGCAGTCCCGTCGTCACTCCTGGAGAGAGAGCACACAAAATGAGACAGAGACAGAGACAGAGAGAGAGAGAGCTTAGAATTATGTGACACTCTTACAGACCCAACAGACTAATGCACTGAAGGTGAAGTAAATAATTTACATTAACAGTTTATTTATTTCCATTTAATCATTTCAGTAATATGTCTCAGTATGTCATCAAGTTAAATCTAGTGTAAAATGCATTCTGCAATACATTTTCAATGCCTTACAAATCCAAACCAGAAGGACTACTACACTTCGGTCTTCATCAGAAGTTGGTGTGTTGATTAATTTAATGGGACAAAAGCGTATTTTTGGAAAGGATGGAGCTGGTTGTATTTAGAAACACATTTAGATTCCATCTGCCAAAACTGCAATCACATTAAACCTAAACCAATGACCTAACCAAATAGTTCCTGCAAATCGACTACACCACCAATAATACATTATTGATTATTCCAAACTAAACTCACCAGCGATCGCCTCATTCCCTCGGCTCTCCTCCTCGTTCTCCTCTTCCTCTGCTAGCCGCGGACTAAGAGGAGCTATGAGTCCAGGAGGAGGGACGAGATCCACCACCTCCTTCAGGCCCTCCTCCTTGACATCATTGACCTCCGTGACGTCATTGACCTCCGTGTTGGGGTTGACCTCCGTGATGCCGTTGCCCTCCTCAACGTCATTGACCTCCATGATGGGCTTGAGCTCCATGGCGTCGTGGACATCCCCAGCACTAAAGTCCCTACTCCACGCTAAATCAGTTGGAAAACTGGAGGGGTCATGACCAACAACGTCATTAGCAATGGTAGCCCCGTTAGTCCCTTCGATGCTAGCAGCGCTGTCAATGTCAAGGTTTTCATAACCTGCTTGCTTAGAATCAGCAGGAGCATTGCCAGCTTCCTTGAAAGCAACTGAAGCCTTTGCAATGTTGGCCCCATAAGGTTCTCTAACCCTAGAAGCGCTAATGTCAATGTTGTCGTGACCAGCTAGCTTAGAATCAGCAGGAGCTTTGCTAGCTTGCTTAGAATAGGTCAGAACTTTGCTAGCTTCCTTAAAACCAACAGAAGCGTTTACGTCTGATGCCGTGGAGGGACTAGCAGCGCCACCGACCGCCATGGAGACCTTTTTTGAGGATTGGCGGAGCCTGCGGCCACTACTGGGTTTCGGGATCGCCAACGGATGCTTTCGTTTCGTGTGACTGTGGAGGTTTCCCGCCTGTGCGTAGGCACAGCTGCAAAACTCACACTTGTACGGCTTCTCTCCCGTGTGGACCCTGAAGTGGATCTGCAGCCGCTGCTTGTTCTTCATGTCCTTGTGACAAACAGAACACTCAAAGGGCAGTCCCGTCGTCACTCCTGGAGAGAGGGCACACAGAATGACACACACACACA
>OOFG01072230.1:0-11602 GCA_900323295.1 Molva molva
AATTATTTCAAAAATTGGGAATATATACTACATATTCTAACACATATAACATATATGTGTTAAATATATATAACATATATATATTTATAATATACATTTTCTTTACAATAATTATATTCAGGCTATTTATGTTTTGCATGCTTTTTGCAACGGTGGATCGTGTTATATTTTCATATAGCTTGTGAAGTAAGGTCATAATTATTAATTAATTATAACCTTACTTAACACGCTATATGTAAACGTTATATTAACATAGCTGGTAAAGCAGGGCTGGTGCACCGTAAGGAAGAACGACTCCAAATACTTTCTATCAATGTACTGTGTTGAAGAATACAAACTCTAAAATATACTTCTACATTCAAATTAGTTTTTCCACCAATAAATAATAATGAAGTAATGCTAATGACGGTATATCGCAGTGGACGCTTCGCTGCCACAGACTGGTCAGACTACTATTAAAAGAAAGCCCTTTCAAAGTAGTAGATCGCTCTTCCCTCCCCCTCAGCATGTCCTATAGTGCCACCACTAGCAATACTGAGCGCATCATTGCGTGCGGAACGGGGAAGTGCGCAGAAGCAGTCTAGGGTAATCAGAGAGAAGGATACTAGGAGCCAGGAGAGCATCTGGCGGATCTGTACTCACTGAACATGAGAATATCTTCGACATTGTATTAGGAGGGAAAAATAACTACAAATCATTTTCTTCGACGCGCCTCGCCAAAATGAAGATTGGACGCTGATTCTTTTGTATTGATTTTTTTTTGCACCAAAACCACATTTGTTTTCACCATACGCTTAAATGCATCCTATAGATATCAAGGGAAGGTTTTGGGAACCGAATTCTCTCCAACATTTTCTAAACGAGAGTCGAGAGTGCGCAAAGACCAATTTCATCGAGAAAAACAATTTAAACAATTAAATGCGCATAAAGGTCTGCATTTATGGGACACTTGGAATATGTTCAACTCTCCAGGAAAGACTTACTGAAAGGACAATTTGGTAATTTCTAATCTGATCTCCATAGCTACACGGGGAATCCCATGGTCCGCAACACACCAAATAAACAGAAACCTGGACTGCGACGCGTTTGGATACCTCCTGTGCGTCGCCTTTTATGCATTTGGATTTTTCTCCACGGGATTTGTACATTTCGTGTAGATTATTGACATGTTAATGGCTCTGGAGTGTAGCGACAGTAAGCTAGTGTGTGTGGAGAGCGGACGATGCACGACTAGTTAGGCAGAGCCAGCGCACTTTTCTTTCGCCCTATTCCAATTAGGTGGTATTGCGCACGAGTATAAGGACAACTGCCGCGACTACACCACAGCGTCTCGCACAGACTTCTCATTAAATCATTTATCATTTCTTTCGCTGCTGTCATCGTAGTATGTCTGCACTTCGAAAGAAATTTGGGGACGATTATCAGGTAGTGACCACCTCATCTAGCGGGTCTGGGTTCAACCAGGCTCCTCCAGAGAAAAAGAAGAAGAGGCAGCGCTTCGTGGACAAGAACGGGCGATGTAACGTCCAACATGGAAACCTGGGCGGTGAAACCAGTAGATACCTCTCAGACTTGTTCACAACTCTAGTCGACTTGAAATGGCGGTGGAATTTATTTATCTTCATTTTAACTTACACGGTGGCGTGGCTCTTCATGGCCTCGATGTGGTGGGTGATCGCCTACATCCGAGGAGATCTCCACCGAACCCACGATGACAAGTACACACCATGTGTGGCCAACGTGTACAACTTTCCCTCAGCCTTTTTATTCTTTATAGAGACCGAGGCCACCATAGGATACGGGTACAGATACATCACGGACAAATGTCCCGAGGGGATCATTCTCTTTCTGTTCCAGTCCATCCTGGGGTCGATCGTTGATGCCTTTTTGATCGGCTGCATGTTCATAAAAATGTCTCAGCCCAAGAAAAGGGCCGAGACCCTGATGTTCAGTGAACATGCGGTGATCTCCATGCGAGATGGAAAGCTAACTCTCATGTTCAGGGTCGGCAACCTGCGTAACAGCCATATGGTCTCCGCACAGATCCGCTGCAAATTGCTGAAAGTAAGTGGCAGAGCTGTGGACAGGACTCCCTACACCTCTACATATGGAACATGCGTGATGTAGCCTACATACCAGTTCTATCTACGTAGACAACCAGGAATATAGGCCTGTGTCTAATGTGCATGTCCTTTATGGTTTACTTATCAATGAGGGTATTTGATTAAAAAGAAAAATCATACTCGTTCTTACTCTTCACTTGAAAATTAATTAAACTCTGAAAAATTGCTTTTAATGGCTTTGGCCATTACGTAATGTCCCTATTCTGTCTGGGGGGCGGGGGGGGAGATCAAAACACTGGCGTAACAAAATGTCTACTTTCTGATTGGCCTGTGTCGTCTGTCAGTTTCTTTTTAAACGTAATTTAACATTTTGTTATGATTAAAGTGGGCGGGAGCTACCAGTTTGTTATCAGCTCAGTCCTAACGGAGCTTCCGGTGTGTTCCTGATTGACAACATGAAGGCCTCCGCTCGGCCGTTCACGCACTGGCCATTGATCGCTGTGATTGCTCAAGAAATGCGAATGGCTGTCACAAAGACTCACTTTTGTTTGCTGTCTCCTCCTTTCTATCCCACCAACCCGCCAACCAACCAACCGTCCACTTCCGTAGTCTCGCCAGACGCCCGAGGGAGAGTTTCTTCCCCTGGATCAGCTGGAGCTGGACGTGGGCTTCAGCACCGGAGCGGACCAGCTCTTCCTCGTCTCACCGCTCACCATCTGCCACGTGATTGACACCAAAAGCCCGTTCTACGAACTCTCCCAGAGGTCCATGCAAACGGAACAGTTTGAGATTGTTGTCATACTAGAAGGGATAGTGGAGACCACAGGTGAGTGATCACAATTTTTGAGTAATTTTTCCTTTATTATGCACATTCATTATTAGGCTACTTATACAGGGAGCCTGACAATTATGTTGTTCTAAACACTTGGCAGCTTGTTGGTCGAAATGGATCGATTATATAAGACAGTTGACTGAATCGAAAAGTGTAGTATCATCCATATTCACATCATTCTTTGTGTGTTAAATATGGTTGTTAGAAGGGAGTGTATTTAAATATTGTTATGAGTGAGTAGACGATGGAAGGGTGTTTCAGCTGAGCTTGCAAATATGCCAATTCATTCTGCTCGTCACAGATATAAAAATATGATTGCGCCGCATTAATGTAAGCCTAGAGACGGTTAGAATCTCATATAGGCCTAGTTCGACACTTTTCAATGTCCCGAATTCCAAATACATCTGTCTCTATGCCCAAAGAGTCAACCCGATCACTTCTCTTCTATACAACTTCTGTGAAATGATTTTCTTACAATCCCCATTTGAATAAAGAAAATCAAGTAATATCTTACATGAATGCCATTCAGTTATCACAACTAAGCTACTTTTTTAATTTCTAAATCCCAACACAGCTTTTCAAAGGTAGATGAATACAGACGGGTGATTTAATGTTTCACATTGAAGTGGTAATAAGTTGATGCAGAGAAAGGTGAGGGCCCGTTTACAATCACCAGCTATAGGCTTACATTAAGTATAGTTTACAGACGCAGACCTAGGAATCAACGTGATGCTGTTGTTGAACGTGAAAAACTCTTCAGACAAATCATGACATCATTGCATATCAGTTGAATGATGATGAGATCATAAGATGAAGGCAGACTAAGTGAACGCTGAATGAACGCTTCTGTATGCCATTTGTTTGATGCCGTCATCCAAAGAGTCTTACCGTAAGGGCACACATGTGTCGCCCCAGTGGGAATCGTACACCAAACCCCGACAGTGATACTGCCTTGCTCATGATTTATGCTAAGGTTCTTTCTTTCTTTCTTTCTTTCTTTCTTTCTGTTGTATTTCTTGGGCGTGATTTGAACAATGTTGAACAAATAGTTTGTTAATCAGCTCGTCAAGTTCTGATTCAAATTAAGTCATTTATTATTTCATTTTATAGAATTAAGTGGAAATAGAATATTTAAAGTAATGTTGTCAACATGTGTTCGTTACTGGATAGCACATAGACCATATACATTTCCCTGGTGAATATTATCAAATTATATCACTTAACCACCAATTAATTATTAGTATTTGTCTTCAGTAATAAGGGATTTAGTTACATTTATACATATGTCTAGTTCCACTGCTGATTGTCAAGATATTTCAGCAAATGCGGTCATGCTAGGTTGGTGAAGTGTCTCACGCTAAAACAATCTATGGTTAAAAATTGATGTACAGTCAAAGTCTAAACCCTCAGAAGCTTTCATTTGTGGCCAATGCAACTCTGTTTCCATGGCAACCTCTCCTGGAGCATTCACCATTGCAGCACTGCACCTAAACTTAGATTTCTTTTTTCTTATTCCTATAATATGGAATGAGAATCCGCCGTCAGTTGCGTGCCAGTAAACATGGAATGGCGCACATTAAAACCAAACAGCCCAGTGGCTCAAATGGCCCAGTAATAGCAAGCGTCGTGTTGAGTGAAATGTGACAAGGGGAGCCACCAGACTAGCGCTACTTGCTCCAGAACCGTCTTTGTTCAGCAGTGACAGAATAAGTCTCTGTATACAGAACAATTTCCATAAAGCAGTGACCGAATCAGTCTCTACAGAACAGTCTCCGTAAAGCAGTGGAAGGATCAGTCTCTAAAGAACATTCTCTGTACAGCAGTGACAATCAGTCTCTACAGTACAGTCTCTGTACAGCAGTGACAGGATCAGTCTCTACAGAACAGTCTCTGTAAAGCAGTGACAGAATCAGTCTCTACAGAACAGTCTCCGTAAAGCAGTGACAGAATCAGTCTCTAAAGAACATTCTCCGTAAAGCAGTGACAGGATCAGTCTCTACAGAACATTCTCCTTACAGCAGCAACAGAATCAGACTGTATACAGAACAGTCACTGTGCAGCAGCAACAGAATCAGACTGTATATAGAACAGTCTCTGTGCAGCAGCAACAGAATAAGTCTATGTATATTAGCAATACAGTACGTCTACAGAGCAGTCTCTGTACATCAGCGACAGAATAAGTCTCTGTGTACAGAACAGTCTCTGTGCAGCAGCAACAGAATAAGTCTGTATACAGAACAGTCTCTGTGCAGCAGCAACAGAAACATATAATATTTATGGGGCTCTGAGTTGTTTACTAGTGAAGAAAGTCATCTATTTTTTTGTGTGGAAAATTCAAATTCAAGGTAACAAAAGCTATGTCTCTTCCCTGTGGATTAAAACAAAATAAGTTAACTTTTCCCCTGACTTTTGACCGAAAATGGTTTCTAATTTATAGCGTTAAGGCCAGAGACAAAATCATTATTTCTCTCGCCTGAAGCATGACCCTACACCGCACACATAATTTTTGTGCTTGATGTCGTTGAGAAAAACAGAAATAATTACGGTACGATAAATAAGGTCTAAGGACTCGATGCTGACATGAAAACACAAGTAGTTTAGTTATTTTGATTTCGGCACCTAACAAATTGTCCAAATGAAAAATTTGAAAGTGTTTTTTGTCTGAGCTGTTTTAGCTGAGCCAACAGTGGTTCTACAGTCAGTATGAACACCTTAAGCAAGAGCCTGTCACCCTTAGTCAGTATCACATGCATATGTTGTTTTGACATTCTGTAGCATTGCAAACAGGGGTTTTTGGCAATCATTTAGCCGACGCTTTTATCCAGAGTGACTTACAGTGACTTTTTTTGATAGTGTTCAAATTAGTGCTGCTTGTCATCCCAGTCGTGTGTTGCACTTTAGATGTCTTGGTCCATGAAACCAGTAGCATCGATTATGCGCATTTTATGCACATCGTTTATGCGCATTTTATGCACATCGTTTAGTGCTTTATCCACATTTATATCTCATAGGGAGCGGGTCTGCTCCCTATGAGATATAAAGGGCTCATTCTAAGGTCACAGTAAATTGTACACACTGCACCTTTTAAGTCAAATGTCCATTTTTGGTGCTTTTATTTTATTGAACATCAATTCTGTGTGTGAATTTTTCCTAAGAAAGCTTGGATTCAGGGTTTTGGTGTGTATGTTGCCACATAAGAAAGCGATGACATACAGCTTCAATATAGAATGCATTAATGATAACTTACACTTACAGCTTTGTTTAAGAAACAGAAGTAGTGGAGAACAGCACTTAGCTCCTTGCATGACCACGGAGTAAATCCAGTCTTTTCTTAATCTCATACAAACACAACTTACCTTGTAATAAATCACAAGGTAAGATCGGGGTCGTAATTAAACCTATAATGGCGTTTAAACAACACAAATGGGAAATTAAAAAAAGCCCCATTTGCTCATTAGCGTTTCTGGAAAATTGGAAGGAAAGAAAAAACCTGTTGTAAACCACGGTGAAAAAAAACCCTGTAAAAACCTAGGTGCCTTCATGCGTGAAACCAATCTCCTTGCTGCAATTGAATTCATTTCAGAATTTGCAGTGCCACATTTTCACAATTAAATTACGCTCCGCCCCACCCCCTGCGGTTTAGTATCACCTAGTTCTTGCATGCTGTATTTTTTGGATAAGAGAAACAAGCTTGTCATCGTGTGCTTGACTCTGTAACAGGAGGCATAAACCTACACTGTCAGCACCATCACCATCACTCCAAAAGCCTCCAACAGCATGACAAGGTGTTGGAGGTGCGTCCTCGCTGGACACAAATGTATGTTGATGTCTTTTTTTAACCCTGCAATCATGTCCCTGCTGTGAAAAATACTAAAACATCTACATAAATTGTATCATCGGCATACACTTTATCTCTTGCAACTACAGTGATGCGACTTTCATGCAAATGCATAGCGAGAGATCAATGTGCTTTTGGCAACATGAAGTGGAATTTGCATGATGTTGCCGATCTATTTAAACATGTTTGGAAGTCTCCCAGTATAATGCTCTTTTATTAGGATTTATGAACACACATTTATGGAGTTTGTTCTCCTTCGTGACCCCATGCTGACTACATCTGGAAGATGTATGGCTCAGGGCCCACTCGACCCTGTTTCATATGTGTGGACGAATGGATGAGGAAAGCTAATTATTCTACGAAATAAGAGCGCCACAATATCTATGAGCAGCATTCCATCTCATAAGGCATCTTTCAGTGATCAGTAATATTCCCGTTTATTTCCTGGCTTGTCATTCTAGTCGTGCAGTGATGCAGTAATGGATAAGAGGCTCATTGTTTATGCTGCTTTGTATTGATTCCTCTGATGTTGTCCTCTCATGTTGAAACCTTTATCCTTTCATAAGGTTGTGGGCCTGTGTTTTTATTGCTTCCTGAGATCCATATCAGCCCCATTGTTTTCTTTTTAATGCTACAAGGCATTAACCCTCACTGCTCATGGAGTAAAACAACCTATAACATAATGAAGTATAACCACGTATAACATGAGGAAGTATAACCATGTATAACACAGAGAAGTTTAACCACGTATAAAATAAAGAATATAACCTCGTATAACATAAAGAATATAACCTCGTAAAACATAAGGAAGTATAACCACGTATTACATCTAGTTCCTGAGAGGAAGGTAGGAGTGATGTGACTGCTGTTTATTCATATGTGTTTATTTATTCTTATGTATTTAATGTGCTTATGTGCTTATGTTTTTATTCATATGTATTTATTAATATGCTCATACAGCCAGTATGGGGCATGCTGAAGGCAGATTTTTCCGTAAACAAGAAAGAGGATTACCAGTAAGAATCTTTAAAACAATTTGCGTACGTTCTTAAAGTTTCAAAAGGAAAGATTCGCGTGCAGAAAGAAAAAAAACCTGAACCCATTGGTTGATTTGTTCTGATTAGATAATTAACGGTTGAAATTAATAAATAAGAAAAAAACAAGGTATTTTGATAAAATAAAATAATGCTGCCTAATAAACATGACGGTTCATATTGAGAATACGACTCACTTACAAAGACGGGTTTCTCGTGTCTCGTATTAGCGTCAGGATAGTGTCTGGTAATGCCAGCCCTGGATAATTATCTGGAAAACATCTCACGCCTCCGATCGGCAGGAGACCCCACCGGCATGCTGGGATCACTGCCTCATCATAAACAGATGAAAAGGAAACCAAGAGAGGAGTCGTACTCGCGGGTCTGATGGTCTGACATGAGTAGAGATGCTCATGAGTAGGAGGCCTTGGCCCAGCGGCATTAAGGTCTCGTGGGAGAGCCAGCTAGTGGTAATCCAGGAAGGCCAACGCCGGCGCGGTTATGAGCCGAGGGAGGGAAGGAGCAGTCGAGATACCCCCTGGTGCCCCCCACCCCGTGCCCGGAACCGTAACTCAGGGTGATGGATGACTCTCCTGGGTTAAACACTCTCGGTTCGGGCCCCTGGGGGTCACTCCAGAGTGTTAATAAGGGTCCGGTGCGAGCCGGGGCCCAGCCGGGCGCTCCGTGGTGAACAGGTGAGAACAGGGGTCTCCAATTAAATATAATGCGTAGCCGGGGTCAGAGCACCGCGACGTCCCGGCTTCCTGCTGGGACCCCCTTGTGTAGCGCTGCCGTAGCACACATGTTGAATAGCGCTAAGGCTTAGCTTCTCTCTCTCTCTCTCTCTCTCTCTCTCTCTCTCTCTCTCTCTCTCTCTCTCTCTCTGTCTTTATTCCTTTGGCTGGACTTCAAATCACTCTCTCCATAACCCTTGTTCTTTGACCCCCTTCCCCGCCTCCTGCTGTGCATGAACTCCGTCAGCTTCCTACCTCATCCCTTGGTGGGCTCCCATTACTGAGGCTCCATGCTGGGTCTGAGATCCACTCACGGCGACCTTGCCTCCACATGCGCTCCAAACCGCTGCCTGGACCTCAGCCCCGTCCTCCACAAAGGACCTGGATCAGGAGGGAGAGTCTCCAGCCTCGCATGAACATACTCTGGAGGAAGCAGCGGGCTGAAAGGTGCAACAGCAGCAGAAGAAGAAGGGGGGATATAAGAGGATGTGGACAGAGAGAGGGAGGGAGAGAGAGAGAGAGGCTGGGGACAAGTTGATGGATGTAGGGTTGGCTTTGTGTGGGACACCCTCCTCTTAGCGGTAGCGGTTGTGGAGGTGTGAATGAGTCTGCCATCATTGTCAAATGCTCCTGGTGCCCTTGGCTGCAATGAGTGGCAACCCCACAGAGAATGATGTGCAAAAGGCACGCTGCTCGCACCCACACACACACACACACACTCTCTTCACAGTCTTCACAAGTGTGCACGCTCTTTTGTCATTCACGATAAATCACATGTGCAGCAGCAAACTGGAGCCCTCCGTAAAGCAGACAGCAGTGGATTCATCCTATTTGCACTCTGTATGTGTGCATCCAGATATCACCATTAGCATTGCGTCCAGGGAGGTGAGAGCGGTGTGCCTTTTGCTGTACACCCTCAGTACCTGTCGCAAGCCCATCTACTGCCAAGGACACGATGTTCCTCAGCGGAATCAGTAATAGCCTTTATGCATCCCACATTGCACTTGGTTTTTCTTTCTTACCTCTCTCTGTGTGGTTTTATTTCGACTTCTGTCTCTCTGAGCGCTCTGTGGACGTGCTGTGGTATCAGCGTCAAAAGAAACAAGCAGGGGATAATTGCTGGCATGTTTACAATGAGCCTGTGAGAGGGAACATGAACAGCACAGGGATGACTTGTGAACGGCGGTATTTTTTAGGGGATAATAAGAAGATGTAATCAAATCTTATTTCCTACCAATTGTATCACATGGGAAATGTGTTAAAATTGGTAGGACATTTAATCTAATTTTATGTCCTACCGATTGTATCACATTTCCCATGTGATACGACTCTTGAAGTAGATCTGTTTTACATTACCTTCACACGTACAATGTATATTTGGTGTCCTGCAAAACCTTATCCTAGATTTGTGGTTTATTGCTTGGATTAATACTCCATGATATACATAATGTATGCATATATACATCTTAAAAAAGTGAAGGATCAAAGAGAAATATGGTTGTGAAAAAGTAAGCTCACATCAAAGCGATGGGGCTGCCAGTCTGTTTTCATTCCACCCCTCTGGCCTTGTCTGGCCCCTCATCATCACAACCACTGGCCCTGAGACGTCCTGCAGCACCACGCCGTTTATCACTGCTGACACTCACATGCACACGCACATGGACGGACACACACACACACACACATGGACAGACACACACATGAGAACACACACTGACACACATGGACAGACACACATGTGAGGACACACTCACATACGCACAACAATACCACACACACACACATGGAAGACACACATATGAGGACACAATCACACACAATAGCACACACACACACAGGGATGGACACGCACACATGGACGGACACACACACACATACACACACACACACATTAATCAGCTGTTTGTGTTTTTAAATGTCTTTTCTTCTAACAAACACTCACACACATACACACACACACACACACTTATACACAAACTTTTGTTTCATCTCTGTCTAAATATTTAATGGCGCTGTCAAAGCAGCTTACTATATTCAGATGGAACGTCATTCGCTTCAGCGCTAATGAAATATTTACGCCAGAGCGGGAGGACCACAGCAGCAATGACACCTGTCCCTTGAAGTCTGTGAAGGACACACAGAGCTATATGTGGGAAAGATACAGGAAGTCTGTGAAGGACACACAGAGCTATATGTGGGAAAGATACAGGAAGTCTGTGAAGGACACACAGAGCTATATGTGGGAAAGATACAGGAAGAAAGAAAGCAAGAGACGCTTACACTAAAAATGAAAAGTTTGTAACCTTGTAAATGTTTGACAGCATTGAAGAGGTTTAGAGATTGAAAGAAAAATGCAACAAAATGGTGAATAAAAGCAAGAGAACATCATTTTGTATAGTATATCAATAATTATTTATTCAAACATTTCATATGCTCATATGCTTAGATTATATGAAGGGACAAACAGAATCTCTAAGTTTAGTATTTTAAATGACGAATATAAGTACATATTATACAACATTATATATATAATACAATATACCCTACCCTTATATATTAAATAACAAGAATATCTCTTTTGAAAGGGTTAGTTTCCATTCTCTATCACTCCCTTACCACACTGAATAAATGTATATAATTCCCTCTCTCTATTTATATAAATGCATACATACCTTGCAATCCCTTTTCACTTTGCTCCCTTATCTGTTATTGAGCTTCCTTAAGGGGGAATACAGAGCAGCCTGGCTCCATATTCCAGTTAGAAAGTAAGACCCTGGGAATTGGAGATGAAGATGTGGAATTTTTTGAGCCATCTTTATCAGCCAACAATCTGGTCAGCCATGATAACAGTGACTGGTAGTGACTCTGGCTTCCAATCTGAATACTGCCACTCCATATTTGGAAGGCATGTCAGATCCCAGCTGTGTGTGTGTGTGTGTCTGTGTGTGTGTGTGTGTGTGTATGTGTGTGTGTGTGTGTGTGTGTGTGTGTTCACATGCATGATTGTGAGTCTGTGACTATGACTATGTAATTAAAGTTACATATATGCCTAGGTCTGATCACACACATTGTAATTGCAGGTTTTCCAATGCATTGGATGA
>OOFG01072231.1:0-17517 GCA_900323295.1 Molva molva
GGGAAAGAGGTGAGAGATGAGAGGAATGTGTGTTGACTCCAGCTGGGAATTGCAATTCCTGTTAAATGATCTCTGGTTGTCTTGGCAACAGAGTGTGACCGACATGTGGCTGTGTGTGTGTGTGTGTGTGTGTGTGTGTTTTATTTAAGCTGCATATTGACAAACCAAAAACACATTGTCAAGTAAACAGTGCACATTAAACAACATTGACATGTCTTTGTTTGACAAATCAGTTTAATTCAAAATGAGGCAGACTAAGAACAAGACCATGTCCACATACACAACATCACCACCAAGACAAGACGGCCACTAGGAACATGAGTACAATGAAAACCAACCAATGACATGGCAGGACATGACACCACAGGTAAATAAAGTCTTTGAAGTATAGACTGCTCCATGACGCTTGTGCTTCATGGGGGGGGAGGTTTGGATTGGTTGATTGACTGGCAACCAAATGACATCACAGGAAGAGGTGGGGCCACATAATGCAAACATGTTAGGCAATATGTTCTGGATTTAGAGTATTAAAAACAGACAATATTATAAAAACAAAACTTGGAAATGTGTTCATGTTAAAGGTATTCACAGCCAGCAGTTTATTTACTTTAAATACATGTGCTACAGATAGAGTAGTAGAACAAAGTCTACTACTGGTTATGATGGGCAACCAGTCTCCTACTGGTTGTACTGGGAGCTGACCAGTACAGCCACAATCTCATACTGGTGGACACTGGGAGCTGCCCACTATAACCAGTCATCTACTGGTAGACACTCGGAACTGCCCAGTACAACCACAGTCTACTACTGGGGGACACTGGGAGCTACCCGGTACAACCACAGTCTGTTCTATGCGTAGTATTACTAGTATTATCTCTGTAGTATAGAAGAACATGAACAAGTATTTCTAGTCTCTATTAACCCATCACTACAGACAGACAGACAGACATGTATGTTGTGCTCTATTATCAACTGGACTGATTTCAGCTAGCATTGAAGTTAGCTTCCAGTCTCTGGCCCAGTTCAGTGCAGACAGGTTCTTGGCTCAGTTGTCATCTTGTAGTCCAGTTGTAATGTTGTAGTCTATTCTTCTAGTCTTCAGCAGCGTTTGGGGAGAGGGAAGGAGGCTGTAGTCTATTATTGTAGTCCATTCTTAAAGTCGTCGTCGTCCAGCCTTAATATAGTTGTAGTCCAGTCTAGTAGTTGTAATAGTCCAATAAAGGAGTGGACATGAGGCTGGGGTTAAGGGAGAGGACAGGAAGCAGGAGGATGGGGTAAAGGGAGAGGACAGGAGGCTGGGTAAAGGGAGAGTACAGGAGGCTGGGTTAAAGGAGAGGTCAGGAGGCTGGGTTAAAGGAGAGGTCAGGAGGCTGGGTTAAAGGAGAGGTCAGGAGGCTGGGTTAAAGGAGAGGTCAGGCGGGTGGGGCTAAAGGAGGCAGGAGGATGGGGAGTTAAAGGGAGTGGTCTTTATCATCCTTCCTCTTCTCTCCTCATCGCATTCTGCTCAGTCGCACTCGGTTCTCTTTATCTCTCCTCTTTAAGGAAGAGATATAATGGTTAAAGAGATCTTCCTGTTCCTTCTTTCTGTTAAAGGCATGGAAGCGGTGGTCTCCCCGGTAACGCACACAGAACTGCTTGAAGGTGGACCTGGAGAGAGGAAGAGATTTAACACATGTACTATTAAAACACTCATTCAATTAGTTAGTTAGTTAGTGGGTACCTACCTGCTGGTTATCTTAGCCTCCTCCAGTAGCAGTTTAAACTGGTCTTTGGCCTTCAGGAGTTTCGTCTTCTTCTCCTTATACTCCTCCTTGATCCTGCTCTTCACAAACTGATCATACACCTACACACACGCAGGCACGCAAAAAGAACCAGCCCTCACATGTCAATTTTGTTTCCCTTGTAACATACGTAACAGGAAGTAACAATTGGAACCAGGAAGTGATATATATATATATATATATATATATATATATATATAGTACCTGTTTCCTCTGGTCTGGGCTGAGCAGCAGATATCTGGGATCAAAAACCATCTTATGAAGATCCTTCTCCCACGAAGAGAAGGCAGACACCTACACACACACACAGACAAGCACGCACGCACACACACACACACGTAGTCAGACAGACAGATATACAGACAGAGTGTGTGTGTGTGTGTGTGTGTGTGTGTTTATGTTACCCCTCTCTCCAGCATCATGTCTCTAAACTTAGAGACGCGCAGCTCAAGTGGGAGGAGCTTGTCTTCCTGGCCTTCCTTGACGAGAGACAATGGTTCCTCTAGCCTGGAGAGAGCGAGAGATTGAGATTATATAAATAAGGGCTGTCTGAAACACTGCCTTAATCTCCAGATGTCCTCGGGCTCCATTTTACCTGCTGGTCCAATAGGAAGCTACTTTAAAAACAGTTTGTCTCTCTACCTGTCTCCCTCTCTACTTGCCTGTCTCTCTAATCGTCCGTCTCCCTACCTGTCTGATTCCCTCTCAACATGTCTGTCTATCCATCTGTCTTTCATCCTGTCTCCCTCTCTACCTGCTGTCTCCCTCTCTACCTGTGTCTCTATACCATTATGTTTGTCTCCCTAACTATCTGTCTGTCATTCTACCTGTCTCCCTGTCTTTCTCTCCCTCTGTTTCTCTACTTGTCTTTCTCTCCATCAATCTCTCTACCTGGATCTCTCCTTCTCTGCCTGTCTTTCTCCCTCTCTACCTGTGTCTGTTTCTCTCTACCTGTCTGACTGTCTCAGATTGCACATACTCACCTGCTTCTCTTTGAGTCATGTCCATCTTCATCGTCATCATCATCATGACAAGAAGAACCTCGCTCTGCAGGGGGCGAGAGAGAGAGCATCTCTCAAATAGAGAGAGAGAGACAGAGAGAGAAAAAGAAAGAGTAAGGAGAGAGACTAACCAGAGTTCTTCTTCCTCTTGTGGGGCGGGTCCATGATGATACGGCCGATGTCCTGACCAATCAGATCGCAGGGTCTTTCCCATACAGACAGATGCATTGTGGGATTGAAGAAAAACACACGATCGTCTCCAGTCCAGACTACACACCTAACACATCAGACACACACACATTGACATTACTATATATTAATACAGTATTAACATATAATATATACACATTACTACTATATAGTAGACAAACACTATTACTATAGTAATGATACAATATCGTATTACAAAAAATGGTAAGAATGCATTATTTTGAGGTAACAATACATTATTTTGTCTTGTATATTGTCTGTATAATACGTGTGTGTGTGTGTGTGTATTACCATGGCGACCCGGGGACAGGAGTTGTGGCAACGGGTCGTCTGTCTGTCTCTTCCCCACCTAACCTGTCCTCAGATACACCCTACGCACACACACGTGTGCGCAAATACACACATAATTTAACACAAACTATAGTGGAACAGAGACTTTAAAAGTCATAATGATGCTCTGACATCACCGATGTTGTGATGTCATTATGTGATGTCATACCTCTTCATCAGTCTCTCTCTCGTTGGTCATCACCTGGGCCTGACCACACCCTCCTGCACCAGCACTCCCTCGCTTCTCTGAGAGAGAGAGAGAGAGAGAGAGAGAGACACACACATAGACACAGACAGACCGATAGAGAGAGAGATCATTAGTTCTTCAATGGAAGCACAACATTAACGTCTAAAGTTTACATTCATAATTTAAGGCCACAGCAATTAAGGGCTACCATGGGAACCAAGGGTGAACCACGAGCATTATGGGAATTAGTTACACACAGCAACACACACACACAGCAACTCACACACACTCTTAACACACATACCACAACACACACACGCACAAACACTCCTAACACACACTGCAAGACATACACATTACCCAACACACTACCAACACGCACACTCCTAACACAGCACACTCCTAACAGACACGCTTGAACACACATTACCCAGCACACATTCCGAAACACACTGCCAACACGCACACTCCTGACACAAACACACACACACACACACACACAAACACCAATGCTCAAGGGACAGTTTTTGTGGAGTGAGTGGGTCTGTGTGACAAAGGTTGCGTTTATCACTAATTAACTTTTAGACAGCAGCCATTAAACAGCTCGCTGGGAACCAAATCAGACCGTCTCCACTCCACCTGGTCGCCTAGCAACCATCTTTCTGGTCGCCTGGCATCCAACCAGCTTGTTTATAGTCATGGACATTGTGTGTGCGTGTACGGGTGTGTGTGTAGTAGTTGATGTACACTGTACATGTGATGAATGCTTCAAATTCTCCAGACACTAAAGACTTGGACAGAGAGACAAAGCATTTCTAATCAGTATAAAGTACTGGTGTAAAGCTGCGTTGACGTTGTCTAGCAGTGTTGACATCAGAACCCCCCTGGTTTCATCATGAAGGCGTTTGTATCCAGTTCATGTCAGTTAGGACCAAACAAACATCTGTACTGCTACATTTGCTTCTAACTGGTCTAATCCGTCCATCGTTCCCCCTAGCCATCCCTACTGAGTCTAAAGCTCAAAGCATATTTGTTGTGCGACACAAAGAAGAACTGGAATCATATTGTTTTAATGGAGCGAAGCACACGAAGCGTGTGCACTCATTTAGCATGGCTGTATTTTTCCACTCATTTCAAACGTATAAAAACAGGATTTTGCGTCCGTTCCACGCAGCAGTGTGCTTTTGGCTGGATGGAGGGGGGGAGAGTTGGAGGGGAGGAGAGATGGAAGGATGTGGAGGTGTAGGGGAGGAGATTGAGGGGAGGAGTTGGAGGGTTTTTAGCAGTCTCATGAATGAGTTCACATCAACACACAACAGATTACAGTTTGTCTTGTTAGTTGACAAGCTGAGTGTGTGCAGTGGGTGGGCCTTACTGTGCGGTGAGAAGTTGGTAAGCAGAGTGAAAGTGGAGGACTTCCTGGAGAGCAGAGAGACAGGAAGTGATGACATCACCTGGTGACCAGAACACAGTCTGTTACATCATCATATAGATGTCGTTACCTCGTAGTCTGTTACATCATCACACATACCTCATTACCTGTTACATCATCAAAAACCTCATAACCTCATAATCCATCAGACAGACAGGCACGCAGGCAGACAGACTGATAGTTAGCTTACCTGGAACAGTGGGAGGGCCCATCTGTCCTGGCTGATGAAACGTCTAAGTCCTGCCTCTTTGTGGAGATGGGCGGGGAATACAATCTGCTTTATAGGCCATGCCTCCCTCTCCGACCACACCTTCTTCACAGGCCACACCTGCCTCTCAGAACACACCTTCACAACAGGACACGCCTCCTGCTCAGGCCCCACCCTCCTATCAGACCACGCCCCTTTATGCCACTGGAGTGGAGCCACCCATTCTTTGAATGCCCCTCCTAAAGACAGAAGACAGACGTGTAGCATGTTTTAATCAACATGGTATGAACAATATAACTATCTCATAGAGTCACTAGTCCGCGAATACCATGACTCAATATTTTTCCTAATGCTCAAGCTAAGGCTTGATCACTCCACCTTCAAGCAGTAGTCTGGAGCACGGGGAAAGGAGCGGTGTGGAAGTGGGAAGGCTGAGCCTGTTGCACTATTGACGATCTGAGCCAATCGCAACCATCAGACTTTGTAGCTAATCAAGGAGGATACGTCAATGTGTCCTACGCAGTCTATATTATTTAACTACATCCTAAGAGATATATTTCAAAGGTACTATGATGAAGTGTTGGCTTGGTTGTATAACATTATTTTTAATTAACACAATAGCACTTAAAAAGGGTCCAGTTCTCCTCACGGTGTGAGCTGGAGTTACGGACATCCTGTAGCACATTGAGATCAGAAATAACAAGCTGACATTCATTCAACGTATAACATGGCGGATTAGCAGCTTAGCGCCCACGCGCTAACACTGGCCTGATGACAGACACGCTCGCTCTCTATTCAATATATCTCCCTCTCTCTCTCTATCGCTCAATTCAACATGACTGGCAGTATTGTTACACACACACACATACACACACTGATCTACATTTAAATTACAGAACTAAGCAACTTTCTGTAGACAGCCCCGTTGTCATGGTTACCATTGCAGACAAGTGGCACACAGAAGAATACACTTAATCACCTAAACATAATGAGCGCTAACCATATACCTAAACGTAACCATCTTACCTAATACTGACGTTTAACCATCTATTACCTAATATCTAAACTTAACCATCTCTAACCTTATACCTTAACCATGTCTAACCTTATACTTAAACTTAACCATCTCTAACCTTAAACCTAATCTAATGTAACCAAGTTGTGACTGATCTGATACCTTGTATCTTCTTCCTGTATGGTGTTACCTAGCAACGCAGCTGCTGGTGACAGAAGAGGGCGTGTCCTGGGGGTGTGTCTTCGGGGAGAGATCTGATTGGTCGGCCGGGGGAACGCCGCTAGGTCCTCTGGGTAAATCCAACCGACCAGCTGGACCAATGTTAGCATGTGTAAACAAACATCATAGAATGTGGCACGGTATACCAGAACAACTAAACATTTTAAACTTTAGAGATTGCATTAGTAGTAACACAATGCAAATATAAAGGATGTTTAGATTAATTCAGATGATTTTTACCACAGACAGACAGGATGGTCTATGTCTGTCTGTACCTTCGGTTCGCTGCTCCTCCAGCAGATCTTGGGGAGAGGAGGAGGTGCAGGAGGAGGCGCAGGAGGGAGGAGGAGAGAAGAGTGGTAGAGCGGAGGGAGGAGAGGAACCATCTCTAAGCCAGGAAACTCCCACTGATAGGAAACAGGAAATGATACATCAACCAATAGGAGGCACAGTTAAGCAAATGTTGATGTAATGAAGAATGAAGGAAGAAGACAACTTTATTGTCCATTTCTAATGTTTCATATTTAATATTGTGAATGGACTGATAAATGGACTGCATTTATATAGCGCTTCTTTGACCTGTGGCTACTCATAGCGCATAGTGCTTTTGAGCAATAATAGTGCATGTTGTGTGCGCGTGTGTGTGTTTGTTACCCTGACGACGGACACCTCCTGGGGGGTCCAGTAAGGAGTTGGGTAGTAAAGTGGGCGGGGCCGGAGGTTGTACCACCCCCCACTGTGGCTGGAAAACCACAGACAAGGGGGTGGGGCCTCGGAGGGCAGCGCCAGAGAGGGCCAGGGGCCGGTTACCATTGCAACCGGCCGGTGACCTTTCAACCTGGAGGCCGGAAGCATTATGACATCATCACCTGAGAGAGAGAGAACGAGTCATGTGATATCTTTAATCTAAATTCTCCACAGGTTTATTTGTATGGACGGTTTATTTTAGGTATATAAAATATTCTCTGAATGTTGATTCCTCTCATCCCTCTCATTAATTATAGATACACTCTGAGGGAGAATGTATCATGACAGACAGAACGGAGAGACGTCTCCAGAAGAGCTTCAATCTCTCATTACCAAACTACTCTCAACTAGGAGTTTGTGTATGTACAAACTTTCCCATTTGTTGTTCTTTGTAATAAGTACAAACCTTTTTGCAATCTGTGTCTATGGTACAAAAGTTGTATAGATAATTTGCTGTTTAGTGTAAAGGATGAAGCACACAGGGTTGGAGACAGCAGGGAAGCTTTTATTGTGGCATAAACAGAAGCTTATCTATCAAACTACAGACTCTTCATGTCCAGTCGGCTGTTTGTCCCTTGCGTTCCATCTACCGCCTGTCTGGTTAGTCACACACCTGACTAACTCACCTGTAGCACTTCATACCTCAACCTTCTAGTCACACACCTGACTAACTCACCTGTAGCACTTCATACCTCAACCTTCTAGTCACACACCTGACTAACTCACCTGTAGCACTTCATACCTCAACCTTCTAGTCACACTCACCTGGTTTGGTTGACATGCCATTTAGAGGGAAAAGTACGACTTGGTATTGACAGACTTCATCTCTTCTCTAGACAGACTGACACTGTCCATCTCTCTCCGTTCTGTGTCTCATGATAAATTCTCCACATCTGAGTGTATGCATTATAAACAAGAGAGATGAGGGGACAAACATTCAGAGAATATTTCTTGTACACAAAATAAACCATACAAACAAATAAAGCTGTGGAGGTTTTAGATTATAAATATCACATGAATCCACAGTATGGATCAGTCTGTCAACATACACGCTAATCCTCAGACAACTCACAGAGACACACACATGAAATCATCTCTCGTGTAGCTGCTGCTGCGAAAATCAGGAACTGTGTGTGTGTGTGTGTGTGTGTGTGTGCGTGCGTGCGTGCGCGTGTATTCAGACAACAATCGTTAGGCCTATGAATGACAGCTTTGAAGCAAACCCACACACTGCGTCTCCAAAGTGTCTTCAAACCAATCCAATATTCAATGCAATCTTTCAAAGACATGATAGTTTACACTTTGTGTTCCTTTATGCTCACCAACACTCCTGCTCGGATCTGTCAGTATTGTCATATTTACATCAAGATTCTAGTGCGACGGGTTTGGTATAAACTCAATGTTTGTAGAAGTTGATAGAAGCTGTTCTAATCCATAATGTTTGGAAGAGCCTTAGCTTGTGAGTGTGTGTGTTTCTCGTACATCGACACGCATATTAAAGTTTATTTGAATGACGGTTAAATGCACACGTCAAACTAAATGATAATCTGTCAACATCAATTTGTGGAACCAAACAACCAAACTAAAGATCATTGAGAAACCAACGAAGCGCCGAACTGTTTCTCTATTCGCCGGAGAACGAACAGCTGGTGGTAATGGGTGCTAATGGAAGACCTACTAATAAATATTCTGTACCACTAATGAACTGCGGCTCTGCAGTCCGCCTGTGGGAGGCGCCTTCTCACTGGGAACCACCTCACTGACGGATGTGATTTCCACAAATTGTCCTACTTATGTAGGCCTATTATTACAAACAAAATTAAACAGATCTGAAATGTAACACATTTAATCCCAGAAAGCAAACATGTACTGCGAATTATTACGTTGTCACATGGTGACAGAAATAAAGGCTGCCATGCAGACTGATTCTTGCTGTAGAGTCAATAAAACAGCCACAATAGTGTTACCATAGTAACATAGAACAGCGTTACCATAGTAACATATAACATAGCGTAACCTTAACATATAACAGACAGACAGCTACAAGTAGACAGACAGAGTTCTACGGCGTACTCAGAAGTTCAGACAGGGATCTGGTCCGGTCCTAGGGACTCTATAGACACATCTCCGGTTCATTTCTCCGGTGATGACCGTCGGTAAAGAGTTTTAGCGACGGCAGCATGAAACTCAATTCACAGCCTCGTTAACCTGTTGTCTTTCATAATTTGTTCCTGTATTTTAATAACAACAAACACTGCAGACATAGGGCTCGGTTCGATATCAGCCACCGCCGGGAACCGGTACCGGAGACCCGGTAACCCGGGAACATGAAGTGTGAGCTCGCAAGCCGGTGGTGGCACCCAGTAGGACTGACATCCCATTAATAATGTAGGTCAACAGTACAGCGTCATTACATATCATAACATTAATCATGTATTATATCAAAACATCACCTACCCTCCGACCGCAGAGTTCGCTCTTCCCGGGGTTTAGCTGCGCGTGGAGTCGATAAATACCGACAGCCGGTGAACGACCTCACGCCGTGTCACCGCGGCAGCGCGTGACAGACGCGGTGTGTGTGCGCGCGCTGTACAACATTCACAGCGAGCCTTCACGCGGTGTTTACGGTCATGGAGACTGCCGCCATCATTCAATCTCTCGCGTTCCCCACTGGGGACACGTCACGCGCCTCTCATCTCCCTCCCAGGTGCACACCTATTAAGCTCCGGTAAATGGCGCTCGTGGAGAGATCTAAAGTGCCGTTTCCCTGGATTACTCTCTCTCGCCCTCTACTTAAACCTCTGTCTCCCATGAGATACGTATTGCGCACAGATATTTGAGTGTGTGTGTCTGTGCGCGAGTGTGTGAGTGTCTGTGTGTGTGAGAACAAGTGATTCAAATGTGTGTAAATCACTGAAAGGTCTTACGTGTGTGTGCGCATGCATGTGTGTGTTATGCATGGATATTAGAATATTAATAAGGTGTTTTGTTGACTTTCGGATTTATCTTCAAACACAAATATCCCCTCTCCTCTCTCCAATACTATACAATACTAATGTCAACACTATCTCCATAGTCACAATAAACACATCAAGAGTTAAATACCCTTAAATATCTTTATTCTTCTTTAACCTGCATTCTCTCTGGGTCTCTGAGTGAACTTGCTGTTAAATCCTCACTTTGATGTTTTGGTTCTATGAAGGAGGAGAGAAGGTGGGGAGGAGAGGAGGTAATAGGGTGAGAGTGGAGGAGAGAACAGAGTAGGAGAGGAGAGAGGAGGAGAGAGGAGAGAGTGTTGAAGAGATTGTTTGCATTAAGTCTCAAGTTCACCATGACAAGAACTTTGCCACCATGACAACAGTTCTGGCACAGTGACAATGGTTCAATCAGCCATTTCCATAGTAATGCAACTTGCAGTGTGATCAGTCCCTTGTCTTGTTTCTGTGACAATGCCCGTTATATTGATTAATTATATGAATTAACGCTTCTTACACAGTTGTTAACTCTGTTGCCATGCAAATCAGACCTTGGAGATTTGGAGGTCTACTTGTGATGTCACAAGTAGACCATGAGGTCATAACTCTGTCAAACCTTTCAAACCCAGATAAGCTTTATTGAAAACACCAGCCTATTATCGCTACGTCTGTATCAATCTCTCCACACACATACACACAAACACACACACACACACATACATACACACACACAGTCACGCACATACGGTCAGTCGCAGTGAGGGGTGAAATTGAGTTGTTCCAGTTTCAATGCTTCGGGAAAATATTCTGTTATGTTGGACAGAGAGACACAGAGCGAGAGAGAGGGAGAGAGAAAGAGAAAGAGGGTGCAAGAGAGAGAAAGAGGAAGGGAAGGAGAGAGGATGGGAGAGAGAGCGATGGAACAGCACTGTTTAATATTGAAAAATTATTCTGAGTTAAATGCCTGAAATGTCAATAAGTCTAATAAATAAAAACATGAATAGACTCCTATAGTCCTCCTCCTCCTCTAGTCCTCCTCCTCTCCTCCTCCCTTCCTGTCCTTCCCTCCTCTCCTCTCAGTGTGTTTTTCTATCAGATGATAAAAGCATTCTAACGTCTCCCAGCTGCCAACACTAAAGTAGACCCATTACCCTCCACTCACACACACACACAAAAACACATATTCTGTATCTCACACACACACAACCACATACTCTCACATACAAAGGCACGCACACACACACACAAACTGTCTCTCCCACACACACACACATACTCTCGAACACACACGCACACAGCGCACACATACACACACACACTCAGTCACATACTCATACACATACTCACTCACACGGAAACTCACTCGCGCACACACACTCACACACACAAACAATCCTCAGACTTGTTTTATCATACAGAGGTCGGTTTTGTTGTAAAAAAAAAAGAAGATGTATTTATATAGATATGATAGTTCAATTAGAGATATTCTCCTGTTGACTTACCTAATTTAACTAAAGACCCATGACCTCAAAAAAAGGACTATAGATCTCTATCTGTACTTCTCTCATAGAGACAGACTTTAGACAGATATATTTCTCTACTCTATACAGAGACATTAGAGGAAAATACAATAACAATGTCTGTCTTTATCTCTCTCTCTTTCTCTGAGCCTCAGGTCTGCCCATTGGTCCATCACTAACAAGCGTTATTTAGACCAATCAGCCTGCAGTTAGCGGTTATTGAGAAGAGTGTGCTTTAGGGTGAAAGATTCATCACGCTTCGTAGCGCTGTAATAACACTTCGTTGCGCTTCTGACACAAACAACCGTCTGTCTCCACGTCTGAGCTCCTAGTAGGACATCTGTACAAACAACACCTCAACGTTTGTACTACCTAACCCTTTAACTACCTTTTAAGCTGACCCTTTAAACTAGCTAACCCTCTAAACTAGCTAACTCTTAAACTACCTAACCCTTTCAACTTGCTAACCCTTAAGCTCTTAAACAGCTAACGAGTTCAAACCATACGGTAAACACACAGCAGTCAAATATCATGAATATTAATGATATCTACTCCACCAGCGGAAGTGCTAATCTATTCTGTCAAAATATTATTGTACTGTTTGTCTCCTTGTTCAGAGGGAGGGAGGAGAGGAGAGTGAGGGGAGGCGAGGAGGAGGAAGATGAGGAGGAAGAGGAAAGATTGGAGGTCTAGAGAGGATTGAGGAGTCAAATCTCCATACAGACAGACAGAAAGACCGACCTAAAGGAGTTGTAGTGATAATGATGGGATTGAAGAGAGACTGTTTATTCCTCTAGGTGTGTGTGTGCATGCGTGTGTGTGTGCGTGTGTTACATGGTTCAGGGCATTCTTAATCACAAGCTGGTAATTCATGTCCGCTGTAATTAGAGAAGAGAGACGATTGGCTGCAACCTGTCAACTCTGACTAATGCAGACAGACAGACAGAGACCAATTGAAAACATTTGTGTATACCAATGACCTCTCAAAAGGTTTTAGATTTTTTGATGAACGCGAGGCAAAAAATAAAATATTTTGAAAAACAGGTGACTAAAAGCACAAAGAAGAAATTGAGCAGCTGAGGATTCCTGAGCTGAGGAGCTGAGGAGACCTGGCCCTTTAGATATTAGATAAACAATAATTCATTGTTTATCAAATATTATCTAATCATTGTTTATCTAATATGCCGCAGGTTTGATACAATGAGAGGAGGGCCCTATGCATTAAGGCATTTTCATAAACAACTGAGATTGCTGCCACTGATGTGTCACACATTTCGTTGCTCTGATCGGTTGCTGGTCAATCCAACTGAGTCAGCGGCAAATGGGTCTGCTCTTGATCTGTTGATGACACCCCTTGGAAATCGAAAATTAACTAAGAGGTTTCTAGACTGATACGCATTTGTGAATTGGTCTGGCGATGTCAGGCTATTTACATACTCCACCAGGGAGGAAAAGCTCTCAAGAGGCCAGACGGACAACATAAAACAAGAATCAGAAAGCAGGGAACAAAGCTTTGTGAGGCAGTTGGAACGATAAGGAACCCGGAAAAGATCACGAGTCCCTCTACGCCTCCAGCCTGTCACTCCACAGCTCCTTACCCACTGAGACAGCCTGCTATGCCTGATCCACCAGATAGCCCCCCACCTCCTCTGCTTGACACAGACCCCACCCCCGTTGGAGGACCATGGGACACGCAGGCTGACCCCGACCCTCCATCTTCACCACCAACGCCAGTTAAGCCAGAGTCACAGATAGTGATGCTGATGGAGTCCAATGCAAAGTGTTTGGACTCTAAGCGTCTCATCCTTGGCCAACATGTTGTGTCTAAGCGCTGTAGACTCTGACCATGCCTTAAAGCTGCTGAAGCTACAGTCGACAGTCTCTCTGCACTCCCAACAGCATTATTGTCCACACTAGCCCCAACGCCGCTGCCTTTTTTCCTAGCAGGGTACTACCCGGGCGGTCACCAAGGTAGCAGAGCAGGCCTCCCCCATCCTGCCCCGAATGGACACCTCACCGCATTTCATACATGACATCAACATGGAGATTGCTCGGAGAACCTCTACCCTCCACAACATCTACCTGGCACACCAAAACCAACATTGGAACGTGGAGCCTGTATGACGGAGTACATTAGAAATGGAGGCAGAATGTTTTGCCAGAACTCTTAAAGCGCTCGGACAAAACCCCAACTCAGGCATAGTACAGGCTAGTACAGGTCCCCAAGAGAACCAGGAAATGTCCGGCCCCAGCCAAGTGCTTGCCACCCTACTCATTCTCACTGCCCCATCAAAAGCCTCCTGCATCACACACCCAGAGAGCCCCCATTCCTCAACAGCAGCTAACGTGTGGTGCAGCTCTGACCAGCTCCTCTGCCTGATCTCCACACACCTCACAGCTGGGAGAGATAAGGCAGATGACTTGAATGAGTTTACTATGGGTCATCCACTACAGGTTGTTTTGTACATATCGATATAAAGATATTTTATTTACGTAAACACAAACTCAAGTATTTCAGTGTAATATGATGATCTGGAGATGAAACGGTTGATCTGAAGACGACTCCGGATATCTTAATTGAGCTGACTTTTTGTTAGCTTGTTTACTTTATTAACTCATTTGTTTATGTATTTGTTAATTTGTCTCGCTTTGCTATATCTACTTTAAACAAAAATTTGTTTAATATAAATCATTTTTTGTAATATCCAGGGTCTTCGCTCCTCAGCATTGGGTCTGAAGAGTAGAAACACTGATTTTGTACAGTTTAAGAAACATTGACATTTTAATCCTATCAGAAACATGGTGTAGAGCAGATGTGTCCACCCACTGTCCTCCAAATTACAGATAAAAGATTGTTCCGTCACTGAAGAAACAGTTCATAAGACAGGGGACTCATTATTTGGTACAAATCTGAATGAAAAAAATCACTACAAATTTTTGTAGTGAAACTAAAGACAGTTTATTCTGACAGAAAATGATATATACTTATTTGCAGTCTACATCCCCCCCCTGTGAATCCCCTTACATCTGGGATGAAATATTCCCTTGCCTTGAGTCAGAGATATATGTGAATACCAAGGTAAGGGTCACATCACCATCACTGGGGACTTGCCCGGACTGTTATGCAACCTGATGTGTCCAGTACTAAAGGACATAGATTCATCACCAATGAAACTCCCACTGGTCATCTAAATCTGCCTCCTAGAAATAACCATGATACGACTTTTACCAGAAATGGGCACGATATATTACAACTGTGTCAAAGCCTGAGTCTCTACATTGTTATTGGACGTATTACAGGGGACTCTTGGGGAAGATACACTTATTGTTCAACCCTTGGCAACAGCCTTGTAGATGACATGATCACAGACATGGACCCATACTCATTCAGCATGTTCACAGTCAAGGCCCCCTTATCAGAGCACAGACAAATCACTTTTTCCCAACAAGACAAACCTCTCACACACTTAGCCCAATACGCTGATCAGTATATTAAGATACAGATGGACCCAAGGAAGCACTGAAGAATACCAAGAAGCAATGAATAGCTTAGAGAGTCAGTCGCTGATAGGTGTTTCTTGAATATCAGTACCCCAACACTATTGAAGGTTTAGCTGTCCAAAACAGAAATTACATATTAAAGACAAGAGCAACAAAAGCAGGACTGAAAACATGCACAATTAAAAGAAAATGGAGGAAAATCCCTGGTTTGACACAGAGTGTCACAATCTTAAAAAACAAGTGAGAAAATGATCTAATCTGAACACAGGGATCCAAACAATGAGCACCTTCGCCTTCCGCATTGTGGGACGGTAAAGTAAATACAATCGTGAATAAAAACATAACTACACAGAAAAACACATTTTTAGAATTGAAGATAGTATAAAATGTAATTCACTCTAGAGCCACTGGAACTCTCTCTGTAAGACGGAACGTGAAGAACTAGTTATTGAAGACGGAGAGACATGGTCTGAACAAACTCTGCTCAGACCAACACCAATAGGGGTTGAGCTATAAAACAAAAATAAAAAAAGAATATGGAATTGATAATTAAAAATAACTGAAACCCTCCTGATTTCACCATCACTGTAAGAGAACTAAAAGTAAATTGCAGCACCTTCAAATGAAGAAAACCTGTCACCATGATGGGACAGTTGTTGAAATATATGGATTTTAGGAAAGCTTTAGATTCCATCTGGCACGAAGAGCTCTTTTATAGATTACTGGAGAGTGGTATAGGCGGGAAAGCATAAGATCAACAAAACAAAGCACCTAGCTAATAAACAGTGTTGTGGTGTGAAAGAGGGCTTCAATGTGAGCCTGACCCTATTCAATATATATATATAAAGGAATTGGCAGAAGAAAAACAAATATCTAGTCCTTTGTGTAACTCTGGCAGACACAGGTAAAATGCTTTGCTGATCTTCTTCTGTTCTCTGCCTCTAAAGGAGGGTCTACAACAGAGCCTAGAGATCCTTTTGAAGTTCAGTCAGAAATGGGTGCTGACAGTGAACTTGAAAAAGACCCAACATTTTGATATTTCAAAATGGATAAAATTATCAGCAACATAAATTCACACCAGGAACTACAGAAATTGAACACACAAATAAATGTTGAATAAACATATTTGGGTTGGACAATCACTTCCACTGGACATTTTGGCATGGCTGTAAATTAAACGAAAGAGAAGGCCCAAAGTAAAAAAATCCATTTGACATTCCGATTAGGACCTGGCTCAAAAACATAGATTCTGTTAAAGTTGTTTTACAGTAGTGAAGTTTGGGGTCCATCGTCTAACCAAGACTTTACGGTAGTGAAGTGTTGGGTCCGTCACAGGCCCGGATCTAGGCTGCTCGGATTGGCGGGGGGCAATTAGAAAATTGGGGTGGGTAAATATTACCATTATTATTACAACTTTATTAATAATAACCATTATTTGATTTCTGCAAGGTGCTTAAAGGTGTCTGCTAATCAAAGAAACTGACTTAAAAACGTATCAACTGGAAGTCAAACTAGTTAACTGATATATAGGGTTAGGCTAATTACCAAACTATGAATAAACTGCTTCGCAAACAATGTTCGAAACTAAGCGTTTTGTTTGTTTCCACATATTCCAGTTATTTAAATGGCAGTGACTAGATGCATGCTTTGGGAATCCCCTGTCTTTTCCAGTGCGGCTTTCCAATTAGGTTATCCCGTCTTGGTAAAGACCACATCTCGGTCAGTCAAACCAGCAAACTGACGACGGGAAGCAGAAGCATGCATCTAGTTTTACTGAGTATTCCAACCACGGCCGTGATCGATGTTAGGGTAGAGGGGAGGTTAAGGTTAGGGGGGAGGAGGCAGGTTAAGGTAGATGGGAGGCAACGGTAGAAGGGGAGGTAAAGGTTAGAGAATATTACATACATACATACACATATACATACATACATATATACATATACATATATATATACATATATACACATATATATATATATATATATACACACATACATACATATATATACATACACACATACATACATATATACATATACATATACATACATATATATATATACATACATATATATACATACATATATATATACACACATACATACATATATACATACATATATATATACATATATATATACATATATATATATATATATACATACATACATACATATATATATATATATATATATACATACATATACATATACATATACATATACATATACATATATATATATACACATATATATATATATATATATATATATATATACACATATATATATATATATATATATATATATATATATATATATATATACACATATACATACATACATACATATATATATACATACATATATATATGTATATATATATCTGTGT
>OOFG01072238.1:0-14125 GCA_900323295.1 Molva molva
AGCAACTTTTCAGACCATGCGTGGACAAAGAGCAATGCGGAGCCGGGTCCTGCATTCTGAGTAGTGTGCTAATCTTTTCTCTAAAGGACATCCTAAGAGAGTACAAAGCAAGTCTGGGATGGGTGCCAGCGCAAAAAGGACCTGCTCTTCTCGCCTTTTGCCGTGCACAAGCAGCAGTGGTGTGTGTGAACAGTTTAATAAGTGGAATGAAACGCAAAAGCTGAACTTAATGGCCGCCGTTCTGAAGAATTCCAGTTGCCTTTCTTGTCCCTCTGCTATCCGGTGTTGTCAAGGAAAGTGTGTGTTGAGTCAACGTTGTATCAGCTCTGCCAGAAGGTCCTTGAGGCACAAACGAGACTGCGAGGAGTGGATGTGAAGCAACAAGTGAGACCAGAAAGGCTGTTTAGTTAATCCTAGTAGTCCAGTCTCTGACCCTCATCTAAGCCCTCCGGACCAACTTTGTAGTGCTATTAAATTATAATTGCTTAGTAGATTGGATTCTGGTCATCTAAAGCAAACATCTGCTTTAAATTCACAGTGGTTGTTGAATATAAAATGTCTCATGCTGTTTCTAAGGGAAAATCCTCCTTTACTTTGATATTGATCAAAAGGGCTCCAATTTAATTTCAAGATGTCACATTCTGTAAATACACTGCAGTAATGCCCCCCTGAATACAAATGACTGCAGTGTATTTACAAAACAGACTACAAAATATTAAACTCTTATATTAAACGTTTGCCTTGCCTAACATATTTTTGCTCTGACCTGCTTCTTGTTAATATTGTATCTTTGTAAATGTTAGACAATTTGGGTACTTCCAATAAAAGTCCACGGGTGTATGTATTTAAAAAATAAACAACCATATTGTAATATAGCAATGTATGAATACCATGGCCAGGAAAGTGTTAATGTGATCCTGATCACATATAGAAATATGAAATTGACTTCTTTAACCCTTGGCATCAAAGGCACTCCGCCTGGGCTGCAATGAGACACCACAGAGAACTGCCGGTTCTGCCTTGTCCAAAAGGCTATAACTCTTCGAGTTATGTAAATAATCAGACTAATGTCCCCGTTAGATTATCCATTCTGTGCAGAGCTTTTTGGATTTATTACAGGAAAGGTTGGCGGAATAGGAAGCTAAGAGCTAGATATGCAGCTGGATTTTTTTTCTCCAGTGCTTTTACATCAATTGAATAGTTTTAACGGCTCGGATTGACACAGGCTGTTTCATCTCTGTTGAACTTATGACCCTCTACATATTTTTATTAAGCTTCAGGTTCCAGCCCTTGGAAACAAGCAGTTTTTACTCAGTTTTGACATGCTTTACAGTATTTTCCAACTGATGGTTTTCCATTTCAGATACAGCATAGTTGTAAAATACCCACATTCCTGCATTAGGCACGATTAGTGAACACATTATTTCAAGACTGTGATGTAGTATTTGATGGAAGGCATTTGCTGCCATTCTGGATTATCTCCAGTTACAACTGAATAAGGTCCATTTTAGGCCCAAGTGTCATTGCGTAGCCTGAGAGGTTAGAACTTGCTTGACAGGCTTATGTTCGTAAGGATTTGTTTGAATCACTAGTAAGCAGAAGACCCTAATTTAAGATTAGTTTACTATGAGCCGACCGATATAGACATAAAATGCCTCCAGTATATTCAACTTTGTAACTTTTTTCTAGCATCTGTCCCTCTAATTCATTTATGGTTGTTCGGGCTCTAGTCAAGAGTTGACCTTTTGGTGAATGGCCATTGAGCACTTTATCTTCCATTGACTCTTTTTATCACAGTGTATAGCTGTGCTGTGGAGTGAGTTCAATGTAAGAATAGCAGGGCGACAAACAAACAAGCTCAGCCTAATGTACACACACTAAAAGGTGTATTGAGAAGACTGTTTAAAGTAATGGGTTTGATTTATAGACAGTATAATGTATATAAACATTCACCTTTATAATGACCAGGCCTTTTGGAATAATGTGCTGGTCATTTTCACTCAGGAAATAGAAATGTAGGGGCCTAGTCATCATACATTTTAACCATCAACTTTACTTTGGCATCTTGAAGTGCCCCAAATGCTAAAGAATACATATGGCAAAGTAATAGTTAATAGTTAAATGCATTATCTTGGAGATGTAGAGGTAGAAGAATGTGCTTTATTTGATCTGTGAGACACATCAAAGGCTATCTGGCCTGAAATGCACAACAAACACAGAAAGAAAGAATGCATTTTATTCAGCCACCTCCATGGTTTTGCTCCAGAGGCACTAGACTCTGCTGCTGCTCCGTTTTGAAATGCTGAATCACACAAGTAACCCAGGCGAGCATCTGTTTTGGATTTGCTCTTCCCTTTTCTCCATCTTCACTCTCTTACTCTCTCTCTCTCTGACTCGAGCTCTACCTCAAACACTTCACCCCACTCTCCCCCTTTTCCCTCCACCCGGCTTTCCCCTGGAGAGCGGGGGTGGACTTCCTGGTCATGGCTTGGCCAGAACAGGACCACGGGGATGTGTCAGGAAATGCGTAAGCTTGTTGAAATATTGGAAGGGGGTTTGGTGGGAAGGGCGCGAGCCCTGAGTTATGGGAGGCTGTGATGGGGCTGCTGAAATCCCCAGACTCCCTATCTATGACGATCCCAGCCTTCTTCATCATCAGTGATGATGCTTCATCAGTCAGCATCATCTGAATCATACTGTTGATTCATATATTCAGCAGGTGGAATAAATGATACTTCAGTTCAAGATTATCCTTTGTCGCCTTTTATTCCATCACATTGAATGAAGCAGCCGTTTCTACCCATTTCTTCCATCTGAGGAATCCCATTGTTCCTATTAATTGTGTTTATCGGAAGTTGATTTGATAAAAAGTAGATAGATAACCATGTCCGCTGAATAAATCTAGGCGGTGTCATTGATAAAGGTTGATACAAGTCCTACTAATGAACATCATTGGCTTTCCCCTCTCCATCACCTTGCTGTGCCCTCCGGTTTTGCTCAGGATCTGTGGTGCCTGACACAGTGGATCCATCAACATCCTGGTTCAGGGACTGACGGGATGGGGTCAAGGGGCACAGCAGTGGGCCAGAGAGTGACGTAGAGGACAGGTTGCTGACTGCAGCGCAGCGGAAACATCTGGGGGAAGAACCTTAGGAAGTGGCGGGACCAATCCCTCTCCCAATGCCCCCCCGCTAATCCACCGGCTGAACAGCCCCTGAAGCTGAGACTTTTCATTAAATGATGTATGTGGGTGACACGATCAAACAGGCACACACACGCACACACACACACACACACACACACACGAGAGACTTGGTTAAACCAACGAGTCCACTGTGTAGACTTCACAAGTGAATGTGTTCCAGTACCATTGCAATTCATTTCGACCATTTCTCTGCTTCTGGATCACAAAGTTAAACAGGAATAAACGAACACTTTAATTTTTCAAGCAACCCTTGCGATCAAACGGCTGCCGTCACAGTCCATATGGTCATTGTCTTTAGTTGTTTAGCGTGGTCTCTTGTCTACGCAAGGGCCATCTCCCCAGTTCTCAGACAGGAAAGAGCTGAATGCTTCACACGTCTGGTATGTCTTTCTATTGCAAGCCAAGCTGCATGTTTAGCCCACAAAAATGCCGGGAAAAACTCCCGGCTCAGCCCCACCACTGTTGAACATTGTGGCTGTTTAGAGAAGAGGGACTTTCACTGGCGGAATTTAGATGTCTCACCCGAATGTCAGTGTTAGAATGGGGCACTAGGTTGGGGGCCCATTAGGTCCTCTCCTTACCCATTCACCGATTCAGCCGGATGTGATCCACAAGAAGGAGAAAAAAAAAGCTTGGAGTGGCCCTGAGTCTGTGGAGCCTCATTGTATTTCTCCAGACAATAAAACCTTGTCATGTTGGCTCATTCCCACGGCTCAGGGCCCTATGTGGTCCAGAAGCTCGTCTCCGTCACCCCCAAATATCTACATTGACATGCTTGCGTGTCGGAGTAATGTTGGACCACCCTGTGTTAATATAAACCTGCTCCTCCAGCCAAGACGTTTTATACCGCGCCCTTGTTCTTTTCTTTCAATCTCTCATCTACACCCAACGCCAAACTCCCTAACCCTGTCTTTGATCAAAAACGTCCTACCCTCACATTTACAATAGACCCCTTTAGCATCTCAAATGTGTCTGAGATTGCTTCGATTTGTTGCAGTTGTGTTGCAGTCAGATTTGTTGCATTTTTTTATTCTTAGATGAATCAGTAATTTTGTCTATGCAGTTATAAATTAGATCTTGGGAAATGTCCATAACCAAGTTACCAAAGTTATAAGAAAGCCATAATAACATTTTAATAGGAAACAGACAAGCAATCATTTGTATTTGTGATTTGGCTGAATGGCTTCACTTATACGGACATTCTTATGAAGACATTCAGAGGTTTGCTGTCAAAATAGGGCTGATTGGCCGATACAAAAGGTTGCTGTGCTACACAGTTAATCCTTGTTACACTTCCTCTTCGTCTGGTTTTGCCAAGCTCCACCCTCCATCTGAAGGACCATTTCCCACTGGGGTTAATTGCTTAATTGCATCGCTCCCAGAATCACTAATAGACTAGAAGACTCAGGCAATACATTAATTATGCATGAGGCTGATACCCATCTGTCAAAAGGCATTGTTGCAGCTAATATTTGGGCCTCCCTTCAAATTAACCAGCAGATAATACTTTGGTTTTACCTTGAACACTAAAATTGTGTCTTCATTGGTGTTAAAATGAAGTGAACCCCCTTTTACAGCTAGCCATGTTAATGGCTAGTGGTGTAGTATGCTTGTTATAATGAGCGATGTTTTCTGTGTGCGCCACACGCCGTGGCTTTATACTGGTGTTTAAGAAGCTTAGCCCTCTCGGATGCAACCAACAATGTTAACTCGCTTCATTGATATAGCTCCAAACATCCACACATCCACACATCCGAGGCAGTAGCATACTTACCGGCAATGGTATCCATTGGTGAGTACAACAGGACTAAACAAACTATTCAGCTGCGACTATCAAAAACAAAGGATATACACGTCTTTTTTCTTAGAATTGTTATGTTTAGATACATTATTTTAGCATTATGTCACTAAGTCACTGCCTTAGTGACATAATGGCATATATGAATATGTTCAAGCTAAAAGAAGACATACTAACACATTTAAAACAAAAACAAAACAATTTGGGGTTCAGTGGCATTCTGAACAACCTGCCTATGATGCTGAGGCTGGATAAGTGAGTTTTTATATCTTGCTTTATGAACCCAACTCTAATGAATGATTGGAATTTGGTTTTGACTATATCTATTGTAATATTTAAAGGTTCATGAACCTTTAAATAATTGAATGGTTTTGATGCCATTCAATTAAAAAAATATGTTTTCTTGCTCTGTTCTATTTCCTTTCCTTTCTCTCTTTCCAGCTCTCACGGTTCCACCATCTTTTTATGGCTTCCCTTCCATTGGCCCTGGGAAGGGCATTTGTCAATGTAGCCTACAGTTCAGGACAGAGATGGAAGTGACCTTAGGTATAAGGTGATCACCCAATTCTCTCCTTCATTCCATCGAGGGATATTTTCCAGTAATATTCTCCGGTTGTATCCTTCAAATCATTTAAAAACAGGAAACGGCTTGCTTCCTAATGATGATAATATTAGTGTCTGTTGGGTTTTTCAGCATGACTTCAGTTATCTCACAACTCAAGGCCACATTGTGCTGGCTGGCACCGTTCCCGTTGATTACTCAGCTGCATTCCGTTTGAACCTCCGGTTTAAGAGATCTGCACTGACAGTAACAGGGGTCAGGAAGAGGAGCAGCACATGGCTGCTGGAGAACATAAACTGTAAACAGAATTTTAAGAAGCGCCAAACCTCACATCTTCTTGTTAACCGCTTTCGCTCACCGCTGCTCATCTACCTTACCATAATGTTTCTTTGAACTATATTTTTACCTTTCATTCCTGTTGGAAATGATGTTGATTTTATCTTCTGCTCAGCTGTTTACAACAATGTGGATGCTAAAGTTACCTGCATCATCCACATCGCTGTAATTGACTGCAACACTGACTGCAAAGTAGCAGTAGCATTAACTGTAGACTCATTTCCTAAACTCAAATCGAGTCTTGTTTTGTCATGGGATCGTGTGTCACTAATATTGTGATCTATTTGCTGACAGATTAGATGCCCTTGTCTCTTTGTTCTTGGAACTCATCTGGCGGCAGCAGAATCTGTTAGGGAGATGATAGCCACTGGTCCCTACATCATGCTGCCTGCAAGTGCCTGGTCCCCAGGAATACACATACATACCTTTGCAACACATGGGAAAAGACTTATCCTATTTGCCCTTTGCACAGCCGTGCCACGGCAGGCTAAACACAGGTCTCATATTATTAATTACGGTTCCATTCCATTTAGTTATGCCAGCACAGCAGGGCTCATAAATGTTATGAGCTTACATCTGTGTTTACACTGCTGCGACTCCCCTGTGAGGCGGCACAATAAGCTGGTGATAAAGTAATCACTCTATTTCTCGATGAATTTGTCCACTCAGGATTGTGAAAAGCGAAAGCCAGCAGGGCAGATTTCAGTAATATCATTACGTTTTCTCACGATATGCGAGACAAGGGCCCAGTAAAGGTGCTGCAGGTCAACACTGCCAGCTTCCTTTGTCCAACCCCACCCACACAATCATCACACATAATGCATCACCTACCGCCCCCTGCTCTTGTCCTGTCCAGGACCTATAGCTGGAGGCTTAGCAGAGGCACACAGCTCCAGCCACACGGCTAGAAATCCCAGGCAGATTCCAGGATAAGCCTTGGCCCTTGGTCCAACCACTCCCACTGTTTAGTCCTCAGGCCCTGAGTGACAGCCAGCCGCTAACAACCACATCCCCTCCGGGAGGCCCACAATAATGGACCTGTTATCACATTATCCAAACAGTCTGAGATGCTTCGTTAAGATGCTCACGCAAAAGTTAACAAAGGAAAGGCAACAAGCCATCTTGTTTTCCCAACCACAGTAAACAAGACAAGAAGTTGTGTTTATTGGTACGTCTCATTCAAATTCTTACGCAGTGCTTTGTGTAATCGGTTTCAAAGCTGTCCTTTAGTTGATGAAGTAGTTCATCAACTAAAGGAAGTAGGTGAGTGGGAGCTCAGTTATTTGTTTTTACAGTTATGTAATGACAACGATTTTGAAATACACATTGGTGTAGATGGAGTCTGAATTGAGATCCATTGTTTACATTGGATACCACAAGGGACCATTGTTCAGGTTGGTTACTCTTCCTGTCTTTGTTTCAATGTAATCTAAATTTAGATAAACTGACGGTATTTATATAAAGTTGTGGTTCAGAAAATGGTAATTTTCTGAACCACTTTTGATTAAGAATTTAAGGAATCATGGTCATTCATTCTGTACACCTGAACATGATGTTCATTTGTTTGAATCTAAAACACAATCATGTATCCATGGTTTTAATGCTCAATAATAATGGCAGCCTTCTTTTCCTGGCATTATCTGGTATGCATTGATTTAAATCCAGCGAATGAACAGGAAAAATCTCATCCCTTGCTGTTTTAGGGCCGGTCTCTCTCTCTTGCACTCTCTCACTCTCTCGCTCTTGCTCTCTCTCTCTTTCTCTATGTCTGTCTCTGTCTCTCACACACACACACAAACTCTCTCATTCTTTGTCCTTCCCTCTCTCTCCTGACACGTTGTTCACTGGCTGCAGAGAACCTTGGGAAATGCGAGACTGTGTGGGGGAGAGTGTTTCTCTTGGCAGGCTGCGGTACAGTTCTCAGCCTCCCAGTACCTCTGCACGGCCAAAGCCTTCTGTGTGATTGCTGGAGAGGAGCAGGACCCGGGGCATCAGGGGTTAAGGCCCCGTCGTGGGGTTGTTAAAGGGTCAGGATTCAGGGCGTGACAGCCGTGCGCGTGTGTGTGTGTGTGCGCTTGTGTGTGTGTGTGTGTGTGTGTGCGTGTGTGTGTGTATTTGTGTATGCGTGTGTGTTAGAGAAAGAGAGAGCGATCTGCTTACTTCCTGAGCCACTGACCCTTGGGTCACAATTAGAGTAGGGCAAATGTGTGGCATCAGAAGTCATGCAGAAAATATGTTTTGAATGAACCAGTTGATATGAAAGAAAAAAGCATAGGCCATTCCAGGACACTATCTTAAACATATAACCAAGCAACCGAGGCGATGGAATTTAAATTGTTCTCTTGGGCTGTGAAAAAGTGTTTTTGTTGGATTTGAACACTTCTCTGCTGGAGAATGTGTCTCTGGTGGACTCTTACGATAAGCACATTGAGAATTAAAGCTGTGGTTTGATTGAAGCAGGCAGAGCTGACCTCTGCGTGGAGATGCCCTGGCTTCTTGGCTCGTCACGCGGCCTGGCCGTTCGCATGTGTGCTCAGGGTTGGTTGTCGTTAGACAGCTCCAGAACTAACTTCCCTCTCCAACTATCTGCACATGTTTTCCCAAGGTCTAGCAAGGACAATTAAAACCATACTGTGGAATAAGGATTTATTTTTGTGAATTTTGGAGAAATGTGCTTGTACTTTTTTTACAATGGTCATGTCAATTTTAAACTTTGCAATAATCATTTCAATTCCAACAAGGATGTTCTTTTTTTATTCTTTCCAATAATGACACCATATAAATTAAACACGTCATAACATTGAAATAAACTAAATAAAATAATGTCCAAAAACTATTTGAGTAAGATGTTTCAAGGTCTAAAGAGAACATTTGGTTGAAATTGTTCAACACCACAAAATTCATATTGTATTGAGCCAAACATTCTACTTTCTTTCACCTAATGGAGTTTTCTCCTTTTTCCAAACAAAGGTTTCAATACTTAAGTCTTGAGTTGTCGGTGCTCCTCTCTTAAGATGTACGCCCGGGATGTTATCATGCCGCGGGCTGCTCTTTCGCTGGTGATGTAGGCCTATCTTTCGTGGTCTGTGGCAGACAGGGGATGACCGCAGAGTGCACCAGGCTGTCAGAGGTAGCATTAGCGGCTGTTGTTTTGGGCCAGTGTATGGAGCAGTAGAGGCTGGTGCAGAAAGCATCCAGGCAAAAGTTAGGCTCACATGGAGGTCAGACTAGTTGTTTGGGTGAAACACTTAACCTGCTGGCAGCCTTGCCTCCATAAATAGAAGAAGGTAGATGAATAAATAACTGAATAGGTCCAAGTTGTACAGTTTTTTGAAAGGGCTGTGTGCAGTCAAGATGAGACAATCACTCTTTCAGCCAATCATTCTCTACCTCCATTTGTGCCTCTGTCTGTCTGTCTGTCTGTCTGTTCTGCATGCCGCCATTGCTGTGCATGCAGATGAGTTTTTAAAATCCCATCTTTGTGGCAGCTCAGGAGAGTTCCATCATGGGCTGTACGATCAAATCCTAACTCAGCCTTGCAGGTTTCCCAGACTGAGTCAACAGATTACACACTTAAATCCGTCCATGGGAATAGGTTGGACAAACAGGCACAGACATCTGTGCCTGTTTCTACAACCTATTCCCATGGACAGATTCGTTGCATGTATTGATACCTTTAACTTGAAATTAACACAGTTCTGGTACTATAATGCCCGACACCATCGGGCATTATTCTACTATACAATGTATACAACTATGCATAATTACTTTACTATCTTCCACATAGAAAGCTATCTTCATTCACACCCTGTGTCCATATCAAGGATTTTAGATTTCCCCCTTGCTGTCCTACAACACAAGCAGACCTTGTTTCTCTTTAGCACTAAAGCTAAATTGACTTGCTGGCTCCATTTATCTTTCCACAACACACGCTGTTCTTTTAAGATTTGTTCCAGACTTTTGTCTGTTGTTTCATTCAATCATGTCCATGGATCCACTTGAAAGACATGAATCAGAACTTAAATAAAATGTGTTCCCAATATGTTCTCAATTCAGTTTGTATTGTTCTTTAATTAATTATGTTTTGAACAGTCTTTGATCTTTGAATGTTCACAAACTTGAATATACATTTATTGAAATTGATGACACAAAGTAAATAAAATACAGACGTTTACTATGTGTGACGAGCAGGAGTAGTAGGCGTGTGTGGGCTGATTTCCAGACCTAGTTTCTGGGTTTGCCATGAGGGCAGGCTGGATCAGGGGATCTGTCAGGCGGTGTTGTCACTGTGACTCCCGTCAGAGCTTGGCTTAGTAGCCTCAGGGCGGTGCGTGCTCTGGCAGAGGGCCTGCTGCATTGTTGGGCACATGCTCAACGTTGTATTGAGGATGAATGAAAATTGTATAAAAGGTTTGACTGTTGTTTGTAGGCCTATTATGTCTTATTAAATCGTGCACCCTTGAAGATATTTTGGTTTATATTTGTGACGTACCGATACCAACAAGTGATACGGGCAATTATTTTGGACAGATATTAACACTTAATCTGATTGCCATTAGCTTTATTGAAAGGTGTGGTTTTTGCTGTTTGGTGACTGGAACATGGTGATTTTAATACAAACATTATTTCCCCAATTGACATATTTACAGTTACTACTCTTTCCCCAATAGAACCATCTAACATACTTCTGTGTACTAAAAATATAAGTTCAATATGAGTTTCACTTTTGGGATTTTATCTGGAAGATTTAGTGAATATTTTATACAAATACAATAATACTTTTTCTTTCCCATCTGCGAAAGATAAAGACCTCCGTGGTTTTGCGTACCTTTGGCTGGCTGACAGCAGATCCTCACCAGACAGCATGTATCAGCTGGAACAAGACTTCCAGGGCCCCCATCAACAAAAATAGTATGGTTAGAGTGTTGGTGGTCCTTTGGATGTCCGTATTGAATCTATTGACTGAGTGGGTGGGCCTGGAGAGTGGTTTCTTTGCTAATGGAGTCTATCGCCTTGGAAACAGGGTGGTGAATTGTTCACTCAGCTGTTTGGCAGTACATGCTGGTATCTGGCACAATGGGATATCAGGAAGTAGCAGAGAGGGCCATGTTTGAAGAGCTGACTCTTTTTTAAGCGCTGTGCTTCGTGTATGACACGACTGACATGCATGTCTTGCGGCGAGCGAATTGGTGCTCTTACGGCACTCTTAACGCGAAGAAGGTGCAACCCGATCTCATACTCTTACCGCCGGCACACCGCCCCGGACCCTTCAGCCGGAGTGGTAATCGAAGCATAAATGAGTAATTATGGCGGGCAGCGGGCACGTCAGCTCCGTGGAAGCCATTAGTGCAGATGCGTGTGTTGAGGAGGGTCTGAGGTTAATTCACTGATGCGGGCGCACACTCTCTCTCTAGTCTGCTGCGGTAATGGAGGCGATGTTTATGGGGGGCCGCCTGGGCTCTTTCAGAACAGAAAGCAGCCCATGTTAAGCATGAGGAGCCCTCATCTGAGCTTTCACGTGGAAATAAAAGCCTGTGTTTAAGAAACAATAGACCAGGATTTACTGAAGTGTATTTTCAAGATATCTGAACTTCATGTGCCCCCTTTTAGTATCATGTTACAGTACAATTATATCTCCAGGGAAACCTAATTCCTAAGTTAATGGAATGACAAACAAATTAGCTGATTGACAGCACAATCCTTGCATAAAGAAAGTCTTTGGACCCGTCTACACCTGTATGCTTGTGAATGGATGGTCATTTTATGCATTGAATGTTCTGCTGGTGGCCTGTTGTCATTGTGTGGGGGGTTAAGATGTTGTGTTAACGACGTGCTTGTTTTGTACTCTGAAAATAGGGTCGGCTGAGTTGGTTTGGCGAGTGCTTGGCATTGCATAGCTTACGGCACCTGCCTGACCCAATATAAGTCCAGCTAGGGGTGTGCCCACCAAGAGAGTGTGGGGGAGGAGATACGACATGGATAAGAATAACCCCAGCAGGGCATGTCCCCTCCGGTGGACCCCGTGGGGAGAAATATTCAGGATTCCACCCTCCCGCGATCCCTCCCCCACTCAGCCCCACAATCCGGCGTCAACTGGGGCACAAAAACAATCAATATTCAGACAAACGCTGTCCTCTCTCCAGACAGGAAGTAGAGCTGTAACAAAGAGGTCCTTGGTCCATCTTGGCCGCCTTGTCTGCACCTCCCTTTCAGTTCCCCCCTGACACCCCGCTCTCTGTTTAGCCTCCAAAGCGTCTCTGAGAGAGGGAGAGAACAACAGCTCGGTAATCGGGAAGGCAGTGGAATACCGATGATCACTTGAAGATAGCATCCAGGCTGTTGTACAGCTGCTCTCGTTTGTACGCTGGCACGATAGCACCGCCACCACCCTATTGCTCACTGGCTGCTTCGTCTCCACCGTGGGTTTTCCCCTTGCTGAGGAGGTTCAGTTGGTAGGCCCTGCAGTTGTGGGGTTTTGAAGCCATGGCTGACTATTGAGGAGTCACTGACTGGGTAGAACCATTGAACACCATCTGGGACTGCTTCTACTCTGCTTTGTCCTATGAAGCCATCCAGTCCAGAGAGAGGCAGTGGTCTTTAGGCAGGCTTACAATGTACCAGTCTCAAGATGGGGATGGTCAAACCTTGTGACAGTTACTGACATATAGGCCATGAAGGAGATCATTCATTTTTTTCTGATCTTTCATAGACCACTCAGAACTCCATTTAAGGAGTAAATGCCATTTGGACTTGTACTCAAACTACTCTTTCCATGGAGGCAAATAGCCTTGTTGAAGTCTCTCAAGTCTACATTCTAACAAGAAATGTGATTCTGGTAAAGAATGCAAAGTGTCTCTTAAAATAAAGAGAAACAGAGATGTTCTACGTTGCTCCTAGGGATGTTGGCCTTGTAAACAACTCCATTCCTTCCACTTTGAGAGCTCAGTCAGCACACCAGCAGGCCAGGAACAGCCAGCGTCCAGCCAGCTCAGCACAATCTCACTGTTTATTATTGCTTTTATTCTCTTTTTTACTTCAGTGGTCCGTCTCATGTAAACAGTTCCACTAAAACGGTCCAAATTCATTTTATATGCTAATGTACTTGGCAAATGTAGTTGACTTTGATCGTGATGATCGATTCAAAGAATGGATTTTCGGTCAGTTTTCTTTGTTGTTTCAGTATTTGCAGGGCTAAAACAACGACATGCATTTCAAACAGGACTCAGAATGTATTTCAGTACCGGCGAATCAATACGTTTTCTACCAAGATCTATAAAAAGCTTTTGATGAACCCTTCTGGTCATCATCAGCACCACACCACCACACCACGGCCATGAGTCATAACCTCCTCTAGCCTCTGCACCGGGGAAGGCGGGCGACGGCTAAGTTTACAACCGCACCGAGAATCTATGCGGCCCACTTTAGGGATGGTTGCCATGGCTACATACCCGGGGCGCTTTGTGCATCCATTATGGGAGGCATGTGGAGTGAGAGGGGCAGTGAGGGGGGGTTAGGACCCGGGGGCCCTACGGGAGCAGCTGTCCTCCAAGCCAGCATCCATACCCAACAACACATCTGGGAAGGGAACTGCTAGTTGGTGTTTTTCTCCATAAGTTAGCTTCATGTATGGTGTTGGACTTGGGAGTCGGAAGAGAAGCACACGTTTAACCTGCAGCCTGGACACCCCCCTCTCCACCGAGTGTTCTGTTTTGTGTGGAATGAGAGTGAAAGGTCAACGCCTTTGATTTCAACATAGCCTTCATTTGACAGAGTGAAAGATTTCATCAGCTAGGAGGGCCTCCTATTGCCTCATAGGAGAGAAGCATCCGCCTTTCCCCTCCCTAAAAGAGCAGGACCCCATTAAGCTCCTAATGTTATCACATATTAAAGGGGCTGCCTCAGAAATGACATCAGCTATTAAAATATTATGAGTCGGCGTGCTGCAGGATTATCCCTGGGTGTGGTGGGCTGCACGAGTTCTCGGCTCAGCCGGGGTTACAATAACATTCAGCCTCATTGAGGAGTAGAGATGGTATTGATTATTTAAATAATGTATGCTTTCAGTCTGCACCGGCTTAGATGGACACTTCCTCTCTTCCACACACACACTATACACACACACGCACATGCACACACACACGCACACAGACATACACACACACACACACACACACATGTACACACACACACACACAGGCATACACACACATACACACACACACCC
>OOFG01072241.1:0-17765 GCA_900323295.1 Molva molva
GCTGTGGACAGGTGACGCCGCGCACGTTCCCCTCCGCGATCAGGACAGTGCAGTACTGGGCCAGGCAGGGCTCACAGTGCACATGGCCGCAGTCCCGCAGCTGCATGCATTTGGACCCCAGCACGGGCGCCAGACACACCGCACAGTCCAACACACTCTCTGCAAACCTCCTCTGCTTCTGGGCCTCGTCGTGGACCAGGAGGAGAGACAGCAGGGTCCGCGAGGAGGGCGCCCGCTGCGGGGGGGGAGGTGCTGCGGCGGCAGCAGCCGGAGGTGGCGAGGCTGGTGGTGGAGCGGGGGCAGAGGGGGAGGAACAGGGATGCTCGCACGACTTGGGATCAGAGAGGAGATCGGGCGCCGACCCACGGGAGATGCCGTCCAGGTGGGCCGGCGCTAGTTCTGAGGTGCTTTGGTTTGAGGCGTGAGCGCCGTGCGTACTCTCTGAGCTGAGAGGTGCCGTGTCGTCATCATCATCATGGCTTTTCACAGTCTGAGCGGCCCCACCGACCCCCTCCGAGGGTTCCTCCTTATCGGGGAGATCACCGATTAGAGGAACAACCTTTAGGGATGGAGCGAGGAGAGCCTCCCCCTCTGGAGCAACAGGGTTTCTGATATCACTGAGAGCCAAGGGCCGGTCCGGCCGGTCGCTGCCAGGATCTGGAACAGGTGGGGTTAGACCTTCGCTAGATGATCCTGACTGGTAAGGACAAGGGGGGCTGTTTACATTAGAGGGAAGCACCAGCAAAGAGTTGACGTTTAGGACGTTTAGGGTGTCTTCTCTCAGGAACTGCACCCAGGAAAAGAGCACAACAGCGCCGCCGGTGGCTTGGTACAGATCAGCTAGGTGAGTGTCCAATGCACATATCTGGGGTAGAGAGGAAGATCATTTGGGGAAATTCAGCGATGCGAATGATGACATTTTTCCTGAAAATGTAATATATCACTGAACAAAAAACCCCACCCAAACAAACAAATAACACTTCACGTTAAATATATATTTTAAAACAAACGAATATATTTGTAAGATCGATGGCCAACCTGTGTGTTGGTCAGCCAGCTGCAGCTGAGAGTGAACGTCGGAGGGCTGGAGGATGGATACTCCTCAGGCAACTCAAATCTTAGAATCAGTGGTGGAAGCGAAGATATTCCAAAATAAACGAAGGCATCGCCTGCATAAAAATGCAATAACTTAAATCATTACTGTCGTAGTGTAAATGGGGAAGTTGACGATTTATTTTACAAACTAGCTAGGGACCTACTAAAGGCCGGTTTAAACCTAGTGTATATTATACAGTCTATGGTTATTAAAAAGCCCTACCCTTAAAACAAAGGTGGGTTTACCGTCTTTGACAGCTACAAAGAAGTCTTGTGGCAGCTCCACAGATACTCTCATCTCACCGGCGGCGGCCGAGTGCGTCCCGTCCGTAACCCGAACGAACACTTCAGGGCCGAAGATACTATTGAGAGCAAGCAGTTCATCTTCCTGAGCTTCCAGATTATCATTCATACCACTCCGTTTACAAAGTTGTTCAAAACAAAAACACAATAAATCGACTTGTTTGATGAAACGCGTATGATCTCAATGGTTCAAAATCGCCTTTTATTTTGTTGACATCGACGGCATATCCTATGGTAGGCCTAACTGCTGTGTGTTTACTCAAACCTTCCGTACCATATTGAGTATCTCACAACAGTTGCCTGTATTTATTGCTATTCCCTGTGCCCCACCTCTTTTCTGATGCAAACACAACTTTGCAACAGCAAGCTCTGCCTTTTTGCTGTCCAACAGGACTGGCGAAACCACGCCTGTGTGCGTCATATGGGGTATTTCCCGTATGTGTTTGGCCTACTGTATTACATTCCTATTAAAAGCCTGGGCCAGAAAATCATTACAATCAATACACCTTTTTTAAATGAGTGAGACCTTATAACAAAAACAAGTGTTTAGCCGACCTACTAACAGTTAAGTAAGAAAAAGAAAGGAATAAGTTTATAAAGCTGTCCCAGTGGCTGATTGCTCCTATATGCCAGTGTTGACTAAGCTATGACGTCGTTTAAAAAAAAAAAGGATAACTCGTAGGCCTATATGACATTTATGGTCATATGTTGGTCGATGTCATATGTGCCATAGTGTGCCTATTAGGAAGTAGGTAGGACCCGAAACTATTTTTCCATAGCAGATAAATATTTCCAAACTGGGGTATGAAGAGTAGCCAGCCTCGAGCAGTGTGGATTTGTGGGTTGTCGCGGCTGTATAGGACATGCTTTTTCTTTTAGCGCTTTTGCCATCCCCATTTTGTATTGTGGAGATGTATTACGACAGCCAGGACAGCACTTCACTTGGCTGTTGTGTCAAACTGCTTAAATGCATTAAATGTGATAGCGCACGATACATGCAATAACTTTCATCTTCCGGCTACAGGCATTAATCATTATTTACTGGTTGAGCCTATGCATATTAACCACATATACAGAAATGTTTGGAGGACAAGCTCATCGCCAAGGAAACCAAACTACACAGTCGACTTTAACTTTTTAATAAGAAACATTTTGTTACCAGGATTGAAATCATTTAAAAGTAATGTACAATAATGCAAAAATGTATATTAAAGCAGAAAATAGACCTATATTTCTGTAAAAACAAAAAAAAGACATTCATATTAAGAGGCGAGTACATCACCAAATAAAACTAAATTTTGAAAAAACGAATTACCCTGTTAATCATCAACAAAGATAATTTGGTTACTCCACGATGAACATCTCCTTCATTTGATAATTTAAATGCCCATATTCTTTTAAATATTTCACCGTGAAAAAAAAAACGTTTTACTTTGGTAAAGCAAATCAGCCATTATGTCCTGACCACAGCCATAGTTGCACTTCCCTCCACAACACAATAGTGCAGATCTCAAAATGTTTCAAATGTCAACTCTTAGACCTTGCCCCTTGTTTGTGACCCAATAAAATAGTTATATTTGGCTTTGGCAAAGCTTTCCCCACTGCCTCTGCAGTGCAGTGGGAGTGAAGAGATAATATAAGATAATCTGTATATATAATACATCGGCTTACATTCAGAGTATACCTTCTGTTCTAGAAATTAGAAATAAATCAAAGAAGCATTGATTGTTACCATTTTTTAATCTAGGCCTCTAGTTTTTATTTTATAATTCGTCATAAAGAGTCATACAGACTCATAGGAACTACAATCATTTGATGGACCAGTACTGATCAGATTGCATTGGTGCAGGCGCACCCCTCAGACCATGGACCGACGCCTGGACCGTGGCCTGGACCGAGGCCTGGACCGCGGCCTGGACCGAGGCCTGGACCGCGGCCTGGACCGAGGCCTGGACCGAGGCCTGGACCGTGGCCTGGACCGAGGCCTGGACCGTGGCAGGCAGCTGAAGCAAAGCTTGCTTGAATTTGTACTGGAATTTGAAGACCGTGTCTTTTTATGATTGAAAAGATCAATTAGTAGTATCAAGTATAGGTAAAAAAAAAATAAAGAGTTAGAAAGAGTTAATAACACTACTAGTAATGCAATGTAGTAATGTATGTATTCATCTGTTTTCTTAGCAATTAATCATTAACATGGGCTGACAATAAAACATTTACTGAAACCTGACACCTGAGACTTTTTGTAATTGATTGACTTATATTACCTGGCTAATTGTGTGTGATGGTTTGTACATTAGTGTGCAGTTGCTCACTGGTTATTTGACTTTATTGTATTCTTGTTCTGAGTCTTCCACGTGAAAAAAGCCCCATGGTTCCTGATGAAAGGCGCTTAATAAATTGAGTTTGTAATTATAATTATTATGCATATACCTTAGTGCCTGTGGATGTGTTCAGAGCTGACACAGGCTCACAGAGGAGCCAGAGGTGCACAGGCCGAAGCCAAAGCCGGGGTAGAGCCGCTCGGTAAATTTGGACTGAAAGGTGTAGATGTGTCTCCGCATGCCTGAGGACACTCTGTAGTAGGACAGCGTGCCCGCGTGCCAGTCCAGGTACACTCCCACTCTCTCGGAGCCCGGAGTGGACTTCAGCGGTGGTGGTGGTGGTATGGAAACAAGCGTCCCCCTCTGGCCGTGACCGGCAGTGTAGTGGTCGGCGGAACAGTAAAGGCTCCAGGACTCGTCGTTCCCACCCAGGCAGCACTCTTGGCTCTCCCCTTTCCTCGTGATCCCCTTGTAGGTCACTCCGATGGAAACAACTCCTGTCCACTCCACCTCCCAGTAGCAGCGCCCGGTCAGGCCCTCCCGACACAGCACCTGCCTGCTGTAGTCGAAGCGGTCGGGGTGGCGAGCGCAGCGCTGCCTCTCGTTCGCCAGGGTCACCCCTCTGCCGTCCCCAGACAGACAAAGCCTCCTGTACGCAGACTTCGGCTCCAGTGTGAGTTCACAGGCATCTGATGGGGGAAGACAAGACAGCCACAGTTTTGTTTTTTGGGGTGTGGGATGTCCCTGATTGGTGAGGTAATTTAAACAGATTGGTGAAGACGAATGGTTTCTGCCATCATCTGAATTCCCATTAGGGATGGAATGAGGGCACGTGCTGTTTAGATAAACTAGATACTGTAGTTACTTACACTTCAGCAGACCAGGCTTCAGCCTCTGCTCTCCACTGTGCTCCACACTAGGTGGGGGGGGGACAAAGTCAGAAAACATGGACATTCATAAACATAATCGTTGAAGAAGAGCAAACGTTCTTCCATGATTCAATGATGGCCTCTTCTTACCCAAGTGTGTGCAGTCTCCAGCTTGGATCCTCCAGTCCAGCAGAGAGCAGCACCGTTCCAGAGTCTCCTGGGTGATTGTAGCTCAGGTCCAGCTCTCTCAGGTGGGAGGGGTTGGAGCTCAGAGCTGAGGCCAGGGAAGCACAGCCCTCCTGTGTGATCAGGCAGCCAGACAGCCTGCACACCCAGACACAGTGAACAAACTAAATACAATGTCGTTGAAACGTGTTCACATATACTACATGTCAATAATGTAGCCTACGCTGAATTTGTACATTCCCAGTTGTAACACTGACCTCAGAGTTTCCAGTTTACAATGAGAACTCCCCAGTCCAGCACAGAGCAGCTTCACTCCTGAATCCCGCAGATTATTGGTACTCAGGTCCAGCTCTCTCAGACTACAGGATTCAGAGCTCAGGACGGAGGCGAGAAATTCACAGGATCCCTCTGACAGATTACAGCCCTTCAATCTTTACAAAGAAAAACATTTGTATTCCTTGTATTTCAATTTTATACTTATTTTACATTTTCTCAATAAAACTGCCCAAATAGTTTTACATAAGCATACAACACAGACAAATAGACAGACCTTCCTCTAAAAATTGCATCTTCTTGAAGCTAAAAGTACAGCCGTGTCCCTTTAGGATTAGGATTAACGGTAGGATTATACAGCATCAGCTGATTGCTGAGACTGAGTTGTCCCTTTTTCAGAACTTGAAACAAACTATGCTGTTCCGTGTTTTAGGAGAAGATTTAAAGAATTAAAAAAAGTTACTGAAGTTTCCAAATATGCACATGACTGATGATTATGATTGAAATACCAGTATATCAAGGTGTTGATTAATATCAATGTCGACATGCAGAGAATAAATATTATTGGGAATTGTAAATGGTTAATTTACAATTGTAATAGTTAGGAAGTTTCAAATTACTGGTTGTCAAATGTTTTATTATTTGCACATTGAGTCAAACATACCTCAGAATCTCCAGTTTACAATGAGAACTCCTGAGTCCAGGACAGAGCAGCTTCACTCCTGCATCCTGCAGATCATTGGCACTCAGGTCCAGCTCTCTCAGACTGAAGGAGATGGAGCCGAGAACTGAGGACAGAGCTTCACAGCATCCCTCCGACAGGTTACAGCCATTTAACCTTTAAACAAGGACAATTTGTAATTAGTGTGGCAGTGTGTATGCACACAAACAACACCTACACACATGCAAAATTTGAATATGCTGATACATTTTGAAATATTGATATTAAACATTCACATTTATTTTAAGTATAAATATATTCAGTTGTTTCCCTAGGATTTTTCCCAGCAGCGTTGCTGAGGTGTGTGTGAGGTGCACTATAATGATAATCTATATCAGAACACTATTTTGCTGTCTGTATTTTTACACAATAATTCTTCAAGGAAAATAATGAGAATATAAGAATGCAGGGCGAGCAGCAGGGTAACCTATAATATATGTTTTAAATAAAACCATAGCAACCAGGGCCCCAACATAATTCATCATTTAAAACAAATTAGAATATATCTATTTATAGTTTTGCAGGGCTGATTGCAGTGGCTCTAGTAATCCAGCGGCAGCACTGTGCCACTGCTGGATGCATGTAGGGAAACACTGATGGGACATACTTCATATGTAACGATTATGAATATGTTACTACTTAAAGGATCTGCTCACTTACAGAGAGATATTTGAGGATTTGACCATTGGCAGTAGTCTTCGAAGACTGTCCTCTGAGGCAGAGTATTTCTTGAGGTCAAACACGGCCAGATCCTTTTCTGAAGACAGTAAAAGGAAGACCAACGCTGACCACTGAGCTGGGGAGAGAGTTTCTCTGGAGAGCCATGCTCTCAGATACTGCTGCATCTCCACCACTAGGGTAGGGTCATTCATCTCCCTCAGAAAGTGGAACAGCTTGACGATGTTCTCCGGAGGCACATTCTCTCGGATCCTCTTGTGGACGTAATGGATTGTGTTCTGATTGGTCATTGAGGTGGTCTGCTTCACCACGCCTCTCAGGAGCGTCTGGTTGGACTGCACCGAGAGGCCCAGAACGAAGCGGACGAACGAGTCGAGGTGTCCGGCTTCACACATCAAAGCTTGATCAATGGCGCTTTGGTAGATGAGACGCACATCGGGAAGCTGCCCCCGCACCATCGTTGGTTGGGTCAGTGACAACAGATTGACTCCAGTGTTGATGAAGGCTGCAAATACATACACTGCAGCCAGGAACTCCTGGATGCTCAGATGGCCAAAGGAGAACACTTCGTCATGGTAAAGCTCCCGTTCCTCTTTAAAGATGTGGGTAAAGATTCCTGGGTAAATCTGAGCTTCTTTGATATCCACACCAAACTCTTGCAGGTCTTCTTCATAGAAGATCATGATGCCTTTATTCACCTGGTCAAACGCCAGTTTTCCCAAGGCCAGAATGACCTTCCTGATCTTATTATTCCAGTGTGGATCTGCCCGAGCCTTACTGTGATTCTTTGCATTCCCCTGCAAGCAGTGAGACGCCAGGAAGTGGATGTACATTTCAGTCACGTTCTTGGGCATCTCGTAACTCGGGGCAGTTGTAATGGCATGCTCCAGAACTGTGCCTGTGATCCAACAGAAGGCAGGGATACAACACATGTTGTACAGACTTTGTGATGTCTTGATATGGGAAAGCATTTTGCTGGCTAGCCGCTTCTTTCTGAATCTGCTCCTGAAGTACTCTTCTTTCTGTTGGTCGGTGAAGCCTCTCATCTCGGTCACCATGTCCACATGCTCCGGAGGGATCAGATTGATCACTGCAGCTGCAGGTTGTGTGGTTATCCAGATGCGAGCAGAGGGAAGCAGGTTGCCCTGGATGAGGTTTGTAAGCACTGCATCCACCGAGACTGTTTGGTTGACATCTGTACAGATCTCATTGTTCTTAAAGTCCAGAGACAATCGACACTCGTCCAGACCGTCCAAGATGAACACAACTCTGTACTTGTCAAAGTTGTCCACTTCAGCTTTTTTCGTGACATAAAAAGAGTGATGAAGAAGTTCCACTAAGCTGGACTTCCTGTCTCTTAGCAAACTTAGTTCTTTGAACGAGAAAGGAAATATGAAATGTACATTTTGATTGGCTGTTCCGTCAGCCCATTCCATGATAAACTTGTGTATGAAAACAGTTTTACCAATGCCAGAAACTCCTGTTGTCAACATTGTTCTGATTGGTTGATCTTTTCCTGGTAACGGTATAAAGATCTCTGAACATTCCAAGGTGAATCCTTCAATTGCTTTGATATCTTGTGCATGGTTGAGATCACCACTGCTCTCTGACACATAGAGTGGATTGTAAATGATCGGATGTCCTTGTTTAAAAAAGGATGCAAACAAAGAGTGGGACTTGGCCTTCAGACTAGATTTGAGATTACGTTGGCAAGAAACAGCAAGGGTTTCTATATGGAAAAACAAACAGACAGAAGAAGACATTATAAGTACACAATATATCCTCCCTTTCTGTTAAGATCAACATTGGTGAATAGAAACACAGGTCATCCTGGGTGTAGTATATCGCCAGATATGTTACTTAGTGATTTAAAGAGCCAGTGAACCCAAAACCGTTTTTTTTTTAACGTGGTAATTTGTCCTATATGATCGTCAACATGCCATTTTATCACGGTTGTATCACTGTTACTGAAATAAGTCCCCAATTTAGACCAAAAAGGGGTTCTCCCCAAAACATTTGTGAACGTTCCACTCTGCCGTGCATGCAGGCAGCGTTCTCTTCGTGTCGCTGAGGGCCTTTCCCGGGGCACTCAGACGTAACGCCCATGGGGCTCCGGCGGAGCGGTTTGTGTGGACCTCTGTCTGGGCAGCGGTTGACTGCGGCGTCTGAGAGAAAGTTGAGCTTTTCTAAAAACTTACAGTATAACGCCACGGTGTGTGTGGATGGTGAAGCTCCGTCTGAGCAGCGATTTATTTAATACCCGCATCCGAGGTTAAGGCTTCCCGGACACATATGGTATAACGCTACGGTGTGTGGCAGATTTCATATACAACATCGCTCATTATAACCGTAACCATGGCGATAACACGCCCCCCTCTTTCCTAAAACTCAACCCAAAACGCATTTTCTTTTATGTCATAGTGTTCTAATTCCATCTGAAACAGTGGGTTTACTGGCTCTTTAAGATTATTATCCATACAAATATTCAAACATTAAATATAGCATATGTAGACAATATTGAACACCATGTTAAAGATGGCGGGGGGGGAAATATAAGACTCTTACTGCTGTGCACATTCTCAGCAATCTCATCTTGGTTCATGTTCCTCAGGAAGCCCAGCGCCAACTTCACAACTTCATCTCTGGCCCCCCGTGTGAGGTCGCTGTCCTCACTGTCGGACTCTTCGTCGGCCTCTTCCCGGGCTGCCTCCCCGCCCTCGGGCGCAGTGACCCCCATGAACTTCCCCATCTTATGCAACTCCTTCATCACAAAAGAGATGATCTGCCCCTTGCGTTGCTAGACAAAAATAACAGTGATGACCGAAGAACTTTTAATGCCCTGAATAGCATAATACATTATAACTTTTGTGTTAATGCTAAACATCTTCTATATATACTTCCTGTCTATTTCACTTTAATTACTCTGATTTCATTTTTTAGATCCCAAAACCCTCAATGTCTCTTCAATTAATTTGTAGTCAAATGTCCAGTTTGTACTACAACCCACCTCAAACATGGCCTCCATGGCCTGCTGCCGTTCCAACTCGGACTGATCAGGGGTCGTAACCTCTGCACCTTCCTGATGGGGTCTGAGGATAAAACAGATTTAAGAGACAAACACAAGTTAATAAACCACTGTACTGCAATGGTTGAGTAGGTGACAGGATGTTGGGAGAGATAAAAGACCACCTCATACCTGGCATTATTGCAGGGACAGCCATCCTCAGAGAACGTGGGTTTATCCATGGAGGAGTTACTCGCCATGGCTGCACGCCTCAATCCAGGTCAAGTTCAAACGGTTGGCCCCCGATAAACTCTGGGAAGAACCATTCTCATGTTAAATCGTTTTGACTTCAACCTCTGGTTCACTTTCAACAATGTCACACAAATGGAAGCCCTCAATGTGTGTTTGTTTTCAAATGGTAGTGTGCCAACGAAATATTACTTTTATAACCCTGTAGTCCTCCCAAGAGGCAGCCAAGAGACGGGTGTGGACAACAGGCAGTGACAAATCGTTTACACTGTAGAAGTGATTGTGTTTAAAAAATGTTAAAAATAAATGCCATATCTGAAACACAATCACACTTGCATTTCTAGTGGCTATGAAGGAGTGCTGTAATCACATATATCTTTGTAATAACATGACTACAGGACAACAAGCTATCATCAGAGGGGAATCAAAATGAGGAAACAACTGAAAAGCATAAGTGCTAAAAGACATGTATAAAAGACGTGTATGTTAGTAAACTGAACAAATATGTGATAATATACCATCAGAAAAGCACATGCGCTGCATGAAAAAACGAAGTCAATCATCTGTGCCATGTAAGATCAATAATACATACAACTCAATGAAAAAAGCCACCTGTAACTATGCACAGAAGATGACAATACCATTTACCTTATTCCAGCTACACTAAATAACCCTTACCAGCTGCTGCAAAACATTTGAAAGATTGAGGTGTAGCCATCATAGATAACAAACTAACCTTTGAGGCCAACTGTTATATCGAGCATGCAAAGTGTGTGTATCTGTACTTCGTCCCTAAACTCACGGTAATTAAAATGAGCCAATGAGCACAGCAAACATATATGATTCCTTGGGGCACAGCTGAACTTCAGGTTCGACAAGCTAAACAAAATCAGGCTGGAGATGGTGGTGAGAGAGCGCAAGTCTCCACAATCAAAGAAGGACTGCGTATTGGCGTGAGTTTCTTCGGCCATAGACTGTATGTGCATGTCACCACGCTTTAACTGCGTGCTAACACGCAGTTAAAAGTAATGACAAACAACTCTAGCCTACAATATTTCCCTTTTCGTGGCAGAGATAACACTTTTTTAGGGGATATTCCCAAGCCACAATTTGTAGCCTACACTTTCTCAGGAAACCATCAAAATTAAAAGCACAATGACTAAACAGTTACCACCTCAACACTCACTACTGTCTGGTAAAACAGCTCCACTACTTGGCAAAGCATTTGAGTCGGGACGACCTGGTTAGTAAGGTAGGAGTGTACTGGAATAGTTGAGGTTGGAGACGAAAGGACGCCGAGGCTCCGCCGATACAGCTCAACTTAGTATGCGGAAATACAACACCTTCCTCGTTGATCACGTCTACCCAACATCCTGCTGCTGTACGATACATGCTAAAACAATTCCATTAATCTTTTTTAAACAGACAGGAAGTAATAAGTTACAACGTTTAACAGACCTATCTTAGGCTATACCAGATAATAGCGTAATAACATTTCTAGTTTGACGGGTTTGTGACTCCACAATCAGCCTATACTTAGCCTACTGAATCCTGTAAAGAATATTGGAAAATACAACACAATCCATAATACAGATAATAACTACTACCTTGGCTGTATTAAGTGTAGGCTACCTGGTTGTTTCCGTGGAGTAAAATAAGGCCACTTCCACCGTCCAACAAAAGTAAAACGAAAGTATCGTGCTCCGACTCCTCAACCTGTGCTAAACAAGGAGTTAAAAAAAGGAGAGGGAGAGTTTTTATTTTGCACCGCCCACTCTCCACTCATCCAATGGGTTCAAACTGTCTTTCCCTCCCTCTCTTCATTATTACCCTATTGTGCCAACCAGTTTATCTAGTTTCCCTTCCTAGTTAAAAGTTCTGGTAAGAAACAACAGCAGCTGTTCCCTACATTAATTATGGCAACCAGTTTGTATGTGGACATATTGAATATTGTATATGATCTATTCTTGTAAACACACACACGTTAGGCTAAATTGTTGCGATTCACTTTATGAAATGAATAAATAAAGGCTACACAAATAAAACCAACATAAATTAGCCTACACCATTTTATTATACTGCAGATGGCCAACCACTCTGGTGGATATGTTTGGCTACATAAGTTAAAATAAAATAATTAATATGACCATAGGCCTATGGTGATGTCGTGGCTACCTTGGACTAATGCATTGCTTATATGTCAGAAGCAGAAACCGAACTCAAAAAATATAGCAAAACTTCCCCAATAACTGCTACGGTAATAATGGGACGGTGAGATTGCCTCTTAGAAGACAAAGGTTAGGCTAATGATGGCAATTGGGTAAATCTGCAGGGGGCACATACACTCTCACCTTACTAAGGAAGTTTTAAAAGAATGCTGAGAGCATAACAAATCCAATTTCAGAAAATTTGGTTGGATAGGAGATGCAAAAGCAGATACAATATTGTCCAAATTTCCGCATTTCCTCCCTGGTTATTTCCAATGCCAAAAATACATTTTCGGCTAGAAATTAAAATAAATATGATTCCATTCCATAGTGTTTCATTCCAGTCCATGTGGTGGCGGTAATGAATCTACAAACTGGTTAATAAACAACAACAGAATAAGAAGAGTAGAGGCATTAGTTCTGCATCTAGAGCACATTTGATGTTGTGTGGATGGGTACCGTAACCGACGACTTAATAAAGACCATCATTTACCGAGTACCACGCAGTCAAACTCCGTGTAATGGTTGGCCTTAATAAAGACCATCATTTACCGAGTACCACGGAGTCAAACTCCGTGTAATGGTTGAAGCCTTTCCAAGAGTCGACAAGACGACCGCCTTTGCAATGCCCGAATTTGCAGTGCATATTTCATATCGGATAAATCCAATAATCACTCAGTTACCACAAATAACTAATTGATTTAGGATTTAATTAGAATTGTTGTTTTTAAATGACTATCGAACTTACACGTATAGGCTACATTTGAGTCGGACTGGCATGGTGGCCAACTTAAACTCACCTTATTTGTAGGAGAGGTGTCCATGGATGGACATCAACAGTATGGACGTTGTTCCATCCGTCTTCTACACTCATGTCAAACGTGAGAGGTAAATGCATAATAAGCATGACATTTAAATGAGTCACATACTCCTTATGAGTCTGAAATAAAGATAAAATTATGAACATTCTAGTTTCATAAACAGCTGATAAAAAAAACACTTTCTGTCTTGAGACTTCAGAGAAAATGACACAGGGATAGAAAGTCTAAACGGAGGGTCGATCAGGTATGTATAAGAATATGGCCATTTAAGACATTGGCCGTCATTCCCTATTGAACTCTTACACTATTAAGGGAATAAGTAACGTTTGTAGGGGGACTTCTGAGGAAGGGAACCCATTTGTACGCTCACATTACAGAAAACACAACAAAATAAACCCTAAATAGTGCGCTTTAAACGGCACAAGTGGTAGTAGACCAATTTGAACTCAACATTGGCCATTTAGTGGGGTCATTAATCCACTGACCGAAAGCCAACACTGATCTCTAAGTGAGAACCAAATTGCCAAGGTTGAGGTTGTTTAACCATGAATGTAACTTGCTGACACGTTGTAGTCACCAGATACTTGAAATCCTAAAAAATGTATAATGGTGTTTTAGAAATGGATTAACTAGGCCGTGTCCCTTCTTCTTTGAATAAGGCAGGCTTTCTGCAACCAGGAGGCAGACGCACCATCAGTGTTTTTATCCAGTGGTCTATTCATCCATTTTCTTTCGATGACCTTAAGAGCAATGCAAAACCTTTACCGTACCAATGGTCTGACCAGGTGACCAGGATTTCTGAGTTTCTTTTAGAGACTCTGAAATTTACTTATTTGCAACATTGCTCATTTGTTTTTCATTTCCTGGTTTTGATGCATTTTCCTAATGGTTCGACCATTTTCTCGCTAACTAACTTCTCCATTTATCTAGGCTAATCTCAAATTGGAGTCCACTCCAGGTATAAGATCTAAACTGCTCTTTGGTAAAAAAAAAATTAAATAAATGTAAATGCTTGACTTCAAACATAGTTGGGTCTTTGCTGTTGTACGCAGGCATTGATACCACAAACAAATTTCAACAGCAGCGATGGCAGCAAAGATACCAGCCAACCATGTTTGAAGACAGACACTGGCATTGTGGGGATATTTTATGGATTTAAAAATTTCACTCGTATAAATCAACTCCAGCTGGGCAACAAAGAGAAGGGGGTAAGGAGGGTACATGCCTGCTTTACAAGCTCAATGGAAATAGGAAAAAACTAGGGCCAATACCGTCTCATAATCTTATTTGAATTAGCTGGGCCTGCAAAACGTCTCTAACCACTCTCTGTGCCACCCAAGCTGGAGGAGATGACTTCGCCCTCCTCAGTGTGCCAGCACACATGCATTCACACCCTCATTTCACTCCCTCACTCACATGCCTTTTATATGACTACATTATAGCATTGGTATGGGCAAGTTAATGGATTATTATTATTTTTTTTAATTTTCGGTTCAATATACAGATGCCACCACAGAAAAAACAAGATCAATACTTCATATGTCACTATAGCGTCAGTGACCTCATCAGAAACATTTTCTAAACTTTGTTTATAAGTGTTGTATCCCAGTAACACTCCAGGCTAGCGGATGGCAACAATATACCTCTTCTGGTTTCACAAGCTGAAAAAGTTGAAAGATAATCAACCATGCTAGCTGTTAGGTAGATTAAAGTGGTTCTCAACCTTTTTTCCATCAACGTCCCAGTATAAACCTACTCAACATATCTGCATACTCCCAATATGAGTAGCAGTTCATATTAACCACATTCAAAATGTGCATTTGCAGTATTTTATTAGTATTTCCTAACCACTGCCAGCCCTAACACTACCATCGTCAGTGGTCCCTGCATGCAGATGGAACAAGGCAAAAAAAGTGGATACTAGATTCCAGTTGTTATTTTCCCTTTTCCATCTTCAGGCTGCGTCCGATGTTATCTGCTCATTCCTGCCACCCAATAAGGAAGCTGAAGACCGTGCAGTACCAGGGCCGCGACAGGATCAAGGTGATTCCCACGTACGAGTTGCACCCCAGATCCTCCACTGGTTTGTGTACGGAGACGGGAGAATCTGTCATCTTCTGCCACACTGGTACGTTAGTTCCAGTTTCATGGTTTTACTGTTTTTGTTCTTCCCAAATGTCCCTTCTGGGATTATAAAGTGCCATCTTGTCTTCTTTTAAACACAGACAACGGGAACTATATCAAACAGTGAGGACTTGGAGGAGCATCTGGAGGGTTCCACCGATGGCACAAAGACGCGCAACCACGAGTTGAAGGTACCTTCAGGGCAGAACGCCAGACGCACATAGTGTACGAATCCGAGCTCATGAAGCTGTTCAACCTCTGCCAGACCTGCACAGCGGATATGGAGCAGAACACGGCCACGTACATCAGCTCGCAGATGAGAGTCCAGTGGAAGTGCTGCCGAGGCCATACCGGAACGTGGGTGTCGTCTCCAAACGCATGCTGCAAGTCTGACTCTAACAAAGGCTGTTGCTTTCACTGGAGGCATGGCAACGGCTGCAGAGATCGAGTGGTCGGAAAGCGTCCCGATGAATGGGAAAAGTAAGGATGACGGTTATTTACACAGACTGGGATTGACGACAACAATTAACTTGAGGGAAGACATTGCCATTTTATCTCCATTTTAACTTGCTTCCAGGACGATCACTCTACAGCAGGATATGATTCATCAGGTGTGATTGTCCTCACCAGGATTGCTTATTGTACCTTGAACACAAAGCCTAGATTCATTCTGAAAAGGGTTTGCTGTTTCATATAAATCTGCACTCATGTGACTCATGAAGTGATTGAATCACATGCAGATTTGTGGGCAAGATGCATGCAAGTATCAGGCATCACATTTATTCATTGGTAATCATTTCGTACAATTGTATAAAACTGTAATACTATGTTGCATTTATAGTATGTTGCATGTCATACATAATGCAAATGTATTTAAATAAATCCAGAATGACAAATCCACATATATTTTTCCCTCTGAGGTTTTACACTCAAAAATGTTCATAATTGTTACTCCCATAATATATTTTGTATAGTCTATATTGATGGATTGTACTGTATAATCTGTTTTACATTGTTGAGGTGTCAAAGCTTTCGGATTCTAATAGGGGGCAGTATTCGTCCACAAAGAGGGCAAAGGCAGAAATTAAAGGGCAAAAACACATCCCGCCAGACTTGCATAGCAACAAGCCTGCGTTTGCAACAACTCATTACTGATACTGAAGTGTTGCTTTTTCTCTCTGACTAGAAGTTGCATTTATGCATTTGCATGTGCATAGTGAGTGTGAAATGTTCTGCGTTAGGTTACATGTTTATGTTTTTTACTGTATGCACAGTGGTGGCAAATTCAGGAAGCTGTTTAAAATTACATGAACATTCCACTAGCCTTCCTTGGCTGTGTGGTCATTAAATTAAAAGATGTGGACACACCATTGTAATACTTTGTGCTATATTTATGTATTTTCCAACACGTTAATATTCATAATGTATCAAATTCATTGATGTTCTTTCCGTCAACATTTAGCTTTTGTTGAAAATGCAATAGCAAATAGTAGGCTACGATTAATAAATAACACAATATGCTATCAGGGGTCAGGACCATCCCTTGGTCATGAAACAATATGAATCGTAGTTCTAATCATACACTTTGTCTGTGGGGTGTGGAAGAACTTCATACTTTTTGAACAAGGTTCTGCAGAGAGCTGTGAGTATCTTATATTTGTATCTTATGCTTTCCTTTAATGTCACTAACTTATGTTTTAATTTGATCGATATCAAGCTTTTTCTTGATTAGATATATTTGTTATGTCACACTAAACGCCCGCTTCCTAACGGGATTCTGGCAGGGACATGCAAGTGGTGCACTCCAGGACCTCGTTAACTTCATGATTAATCAAAACTGAGTGTGCTTTCCCCAGCCTATGGTGTCCCAGTGGAAACCCTGCTGGACTAAGGAAGGCTTCAGAATAGGCCTACTGCTGGCTTTATTTACCTGTCTATTTACCTGTCTATTTACCTGTCTATTTACCTGTCGCTGTTAGGGACACATGTTTAACCTTAACAGTTGCCAGTGTTGAGGTTTGTTGGCAATACTATCTATCTATGTATCTATATATCTATATATCTTTCTATCTATGTATCTATGTATCTATGTATCTATCTATCTATCTATCTATCTATCTATCTATCTATCTATCTATCTATCTATCTACCTATCTATCTATCTATCTATCTATCTATCTATCTACCTATCTGTCTACCTATCTATCTATCTATCTATCTATCTATCTATCTATCTATCTATCTATCTATCTATCTATCTATCATCTCTTTATTAAATGATTATCTATTATTATTAGCTCTATTTAATATATTTAGTGTGTGTGTGTGTCTGTGTGTGTGTGAAATATGTCTTATTTCTCACCTGTGCAACGTTAATATGATTAAACTGTATATAAGGATATAGGATATGCTTATATTCAGCATAATAATAAACATATATGTTGATATTTTGTGACCCCTTGGATCAGTTTATTTCTGAGGTTTACAGTCGAATTTCTTTCATAATTGTGGCTCCCATAGTATTTTTGTTAAGTCTAATTTTACAGATTGTACTGTGTAATCTTTCACTGTCCATTTACCTATGACACTTTCGGATACCAATAGGGGGCAGTAATCGTCCACAAACGGGGTAAAGCAGTGAATTAAAGGGCTAAAACACATCCCAAAATAAATTTCTGTTATTTCTCACCTAAGCAAGCTTAATATGATTATATTATATATGAAGGTATAGTACTATGAGTATATATGCCTATGTTCAGCAGAACAATAAACATGTATAGCTGTTGTCTCCTCATGGAACAGTTTAATTCTGTGCTGTATCGAGGTTATGTATCCTAGCTTCTATTGAGCAGCAACAGTCTGCACAGCTGCTGAAAGCCGAAACGTTAACATACCAATCACACCTCTAACAGTG
>OOFG01072244.1:0-11377 GCA_900323295.1 Molva molva
ACTGTAATAGTACTAGTTCTGTAGTACTATATGGTGGTAAGATGTTAGTACTGTAATAGTACTAGTTCTGTAGTACTATATGGTGGTACGATGTTAGTACTGTAATAGTACTAGTTCTGTAGTACTATATGATGGTACGATGTTAGTACTGTAATAGTACTAGTTCTGTAGTACTATATGGTGGTACTATGTTAGTTGTGTGTATTATTGGTACGATGTTAGTACTGTAGTACTATGGCCCAGTATGTTAGTAATATGTACTACATTGTGGTACTATGCAGTACTGTAGAAGTACTGTAGTACTTTATGGTGGCACTATGTTGATACTGTAATAGTACTAGTACTAGTATTATAGTACTATGCAGTGGTATGTCAGTACTGCAGTAGTACTGTAGTAGTAGGGCTACTTGTACTGTAGTACTTTATGGTGGTATGTTAGTTGTGGTGTACTATATGGTGGTGCTATAATAGTCCTGTTGTAATACATAGTATGAGTACTCACAGTGTAGTACTATATGGTGGTGCTATGTTATTGCTGTAGTATTATTGCAGTAGAACTAATACTATAGTACTATATGGTGGTACTATGTGAGTACAAGTACTATACTACTATATGGGGCTACCAGTAAAAAAACTGGTTGTCTGATTCTTTATTGGCTCATATCACGAAAAAACGGAGTCTCACACAGGAAGTTGCGTCCCGCGACGCAGACGATGTCATCCCAGGAGTTGAGGGGTTCCTTTATGTTCCTGTGGTCGGGGGCAGCTATGCCCACACAGTCCTGGCCGGCTCTGCCGATGTCCCAGGCCGCCACGTAGTTGTTGGGCTCCAGGGGTCTCCAGAAGATCCGCTTGTTACTGAGATTGTGTCCGTTGACCCACACGTACCGCCCCTCCTTCACCATGTCCTCCAGACCGATCCACGCCGCCAGGAACTTGGGGTTGCGACGGTGGAATTCCATCGTCAGGTTGGTGAGGAACTTCTGGTCGTGCATAGTCCGCACCACTGCCAGGTCCCCACCTTGTTCTACGCAGGTGCGGCGGGCTGCTGACCAGGTGAGGATCTTTTCAGACAGGTAGAAGCAGCGCTGCCGGTGCTCTATCCAGCCAAGGGGACAGCGCTGACACGTCAGGGTGTCCAAGTCACAGAAGGAGGACAGCCATGCTTTGTTGGAGCTTAGGAGTGCCCTGAGGCGTCTGTTGGTGGCATTAACCTGAACAAGCACCTGTTGTGTGCTGTTGAGGAGTCTCAAGTGGGAGGTCAGCTTGGTCTTGTATATAGCAGCTAGCTGCGTCAGGTTGGCCTCGTTTGTAGCAGCTAGCTGTGTCAGGTTAGCCTCATATGTAGCAGCTAGCTGTGGCAGGTAAGCTTCGTACATGGCAGCTAGTTGCGTCAGGTTAGCCTTGTACGTAGCAGCTAACTGCGTCAGGTTAGCCTCATGCGTAGCAGCTAGCTGGGTCAGGTTAGCCTTGTACGTAGCAGCTAGCTGCGGCAGGATAGCCTCGTACATGGCAGCTAGTTGTGTCAGGTTAGCCTCCCATGTAGAATTTAGCTCCGTCAGGTTAGCCTCCTGCATAGCAGCTAGCTGGGTCAGGTTTGCCTTGTACGTAGCAGCTAGCTGTGTCATGTTAACCTCATATGTAGCAGCTAGCTGCGTCAGGTTAGCCTTGCACGTAGTAGCTAGCTGCGTCAGGTTAGCCTTGTACGTAGAAGCTAGCTGTGTCAGGTTAGCCTCATATGTAGCATTTAGCTGCGTCAGGTTAGCCTCATTCATAGCAGCTAGCTGGGTCAGGTTAACCTTGTACGTAGCAGCTAGCTGTGGCAGGATAGCCTCGTATGTAGCAGCTAGATATGTCATGTTAGCCTCGTACATAGAAACAAGCTGCGTCTGGTTAGCCTCGTATGTAGCAGCTAGCTCTGTCAGGATAAACTCAAACGTAGAAGCTAGCTGCGTCAGGTTAGCCTCGTGCAAAGCAGCTTGCTGGGTCAGGTTAGTCTCGTATGTGGCAGTTACCTGTGTCAGGTGATCCTCGTGCGTAGCAGCTTGCTGGGTCAGGTTCGCCTCATACAAAGCAGCTTGCTGCGTCATGTTAGCCATGTATGTAGCAGTTAGATGCGTCAGGTTTGCCACATGTGTAGCAGATAGCTGGGTCAGATTAGCCTTGTACGTAGCAGCTAGCTGCGGCAGGATAGCCTTGTGCGTAGCAGCTTGTTGGGTCAGGTTAGCGTCGTATGTAGCAGCCACCTGTGTCAGGTTAGCCACGTATGTAGCAGTTAGCTGTGTCAGGTTAGCTTCGTGTGTAGCAGCTTGCTGGGTCAGGTTAGTCTCGTATGTAGCCGTTAGCTGTGTCAGGTGACCCTCGTGCGTAGAAGCTTGCTGGGTCAAGTTAGCCTCATACATAGCAGCTTGCTGCGTCAGGTTAGCCATGTATGTAGCAGATAGCTCCGTCAGGTTTTCCTCGTGTGTAGCAGCTAGCTTGGTCAGATTAGCCTTGTATGTAGCAGCTAGCTGCGGCAGGATAGCCTCGTGCGTAGCAGCTTGCTGGGTCAGGTTAGCATTGTATGTAGCAGCCAGCTGTGTCAGATTAGCCACGTATGTATCAGTTAGCTGTGTCAGGTTAGCCTCGTGCGTAGCAGCTTGCTGGGTCAGGTTAGTCTCGTATGTAGCGGCCAGTTGTGTCAGGTTAGCCATGTATGTAGCAGCTAGCTGCGTCAGGTTAGCCTCATGCGTAGCAGCTTGCTGGGTCAGGTTAGTCTCGTATGTAGCAGTTAGCTGTGTCAGGTGACCGTCGTGCGTAGCAGCTTGCTGGGTCAGGTTAGCCTCATACATAGCAGCTAGCTGCGTCAGGTTAGCTACGTATGTAGCAGTTAGCTGTGTCAGGTTTGCCTCGTGTGTAGCAGCTAGCTGGGTCAGATTAGCCTTGTATGTAGCAGCTAGCTGCGGCAGGCTAGCCTCGTGCGCAGCAGCTTCCTGGGTCAGGTTAGAGTCGTATGTAGCAGCCAGCTGTGTCATGTTAGCCACGTATGTAGCAGTTAGCTGTGTCAGGTTAGCCTCGTGCATAACAGCTTGCTGGGTCAAGTTAGCCTCATACATAGCAGCTTGCTGCGTCAGGTTAGCCACATATGTAGCAGTTAGCTGCATCAGGTTTGCCTTGTGTGTAGCAGCTAGCTGGGTCAGATTAGCCTTGTACGTAGCAGCAAGCTGGGGCAGGATAGCCTCGTTCTTAGCAGCTTGCTGGGTCAGGTTAGCGTTGTATGTATTAGCCAGCTGTGTCAGGTTAGCCTCGTGCGTAGCAGATTGCTGGGTCAGGTATGTCTCGTATGTAGCAGTTAGCTGTGTCAGGTGACCCTCGTGCGTAGCAGCTTGCTGGGTCAGGTTAGCCTCATACATAGCAGCTAGTTGCGTCAGGTGAGTCATGTAAGTAGCAGTTAGCTGCGTCAGGTTTGCATCGGATTCAGCACCTAGCTGTGGCAGGATAGCCTTGTGTGTAGCAGCTAGCTGGGTCAGGTTAGCATTGTATGTAGTATCCAGCTGTGTCAGGTTATCCACGTATGTAGCAGTTAGCTGCGTCAGGTTAGCCTCGTGCGTAGCAGCTTGCTGGGTCAGGTTATTCTTGTATGTAGCAGTTAGCTGTGTAAGGTTAGCCTTGTGCGTAACAGCTTGCTGGGTCAGGTTATTCTCGTATGTAGCAGTAAGCTGTGTCAGGTGACCCTTGTGCGTGGCAGCTTGCTGGGTCAGGTTAGCCTCATATATAGCATCTAGCTGTGTCAGGTGAGCCACGTATGTAGCAGTTAGCTGCGTCAGGTTAACCTCGTATGTAGCAGTTAGCTGCGTCAGATTAGCCTTGTACGTAGCAGCTAGCTGCGGCAGGATAGCCTCGTTCTTAGCAGGTTGCTGGGTCAGGTTAGCGTCGTATGTAGCAGCCAGCTGTGTTAGGTTAGCCTTGTGTGTAGCAGCTTGCTGGGTCAGGTTTGTCTCGTATGTAGCAGATAGCTGTGTCAGGTGACCCTCGTGCGTAGCAGCTTGCTGGGTCAGGTTAGCCTCATACATAGCAGCTAGCTGCGTCAGGTGAGCCACGTATGTATCAGTTAGCTGCGTCAGATTTACCTCGGGTGTAGCAGCTAGCTGGGTCAGATTAGCCTTGTAAATAGAAGCTAGCTGCGGCAGGATAGCCTTGTGTGTAGCAGCTTGCTGGGTCAGGTTAGCATCATATGTAGCAGCCAGCTGTGTCAGGTTAGCCACGTATGTAGCAGTTAGCTGGGTCAGGTTAGCCTCATGCGTAGCAGCTTGCTGGGTCAGGTTAGTCTCGTATGTAGCAGTTATCTGTGTCAGGTTTTCCTTGTGCGTGGCAGCTTGCTGGGTCAGGTTAGCCTCATACATAGCAGCTAGCTGTGTGAGGTGAGCCACGTATGTAGCAGTTAGCTGCATCAGGTCTGCCTCGGGTGTAGCAGCTTGCTGGGTCAGATTAGCCTTGTATGTAGAAGCTAGCTGCGGCAGGATAGCCTTGTGCGTAGCAGCTTGCTGGGTCAGGTTAGCGTCGTATGTAACAGCCAGCTGTGTCAGGTTAGCCACGTATGTAGCAGTTTGCTGCGTCAGGTTAGCCTCGTGCATAGCAGCTTGCTGGGTCAGGTTAGTCTCGTATGTAGAAGTTAGCTGTGTCAGGTGACCGTCGTGCATAGCAGCTTGCTGGGTCAGGTTAGCCTCATACATAGCAGCTAGCTGCGTCAGGTGAGCCATGTATGTAGCAGTTAGCTGCGTCAGGTTTGCCTCGGGTGTAGCAGCTAGCTGGGTCAGATTAGCCTTGTACGTAGCAGGTAGCTTTGGCAGGATAGCCTCATGTGTAGCAGCTTGCTGGGTCAGGTTAGCATCGTATGTAGCAGCCAGCTTTGTCAGATTAGCCTCGTGCGTAGCAGCTTGCTGGGTCAGGTATGTCTCGTATATAGCAGTTAGCTCTGTCAGGTGACCCTCGTGCATTGCAGCTTGCTGGGTAAGGTTAGCATCATACATGGCAGCTAGTTGTGTCAGGTGAGCCACATATGTAGCAGTTAGCTGCGTCAGGTTTGCCTCGGGTGTAGCAGCTAGCTGGGTCAGATTAGCCTTGTATGTAGCAGCTAGCTGGGGCAGGATAGCCTTGTGTATAACAGCTTGCTGGGTCAGGTTAGCGTCGTATGTAGCAGCCAGCTGTGTCAGGTTAGCAACATATGTAGCGGTTAGCTGTGTCAGGTTAGCCTCGTGCATAGCAGCTTGCTGGGTCAGGTAAGTCTCATATGTAGCAGTTAACTGTGTCAAGTGACTGTCCTGCATACCGGCTTGCTGGGTCAGGTTAGCCTCATACATAGCAGCTAGCTGCGTCAGGTGAGCCACATATGTAGCAGTTAGCTGCATCAGATTTGCCTCAGGTGAAGCAGCTAGCTGGGTCAGATTAGCCTTGTACATAGCAGCTAGCTGAGGCAGGATAGCCTCATGCGTTGCAGCTTGCTGGGTCAGGTTAGCCTCATACATAGCAGCTAGCTGTGTCAGGTGAGCCACGTATGTAGCAGTTAGCTGCGTCAGGTTTGCCTCGGGTGTAGCAGCTAGTTGGGTCAGATTAGCCTTGTACGTAGCAGCTAGGTGCGGCAGGATAGCCTTGTGCGTAGCACTTTGCTGGGTCAGTTGAGTGTCGTATGTAGCAGCCAACTCTGTCAGGTTAGCCTCAAACGTAGCAGCTTGCTGGGTCAGGTTAGTCTCATATGTAGCAGTTAGCTGTGTCAGGTGACCGTCGTGCATAGCAGCTTGCTGCGTCAGGTTAGCCTCATACATAGCAGCTATCTGCGTCAGGTGAGCCACGTATGCAGCAGTTAGCTGCATCAAGTTTGCCTCGGGTGTAGCAGCTAGCAGGGTCAGATTAGCCTTGTACGTAGCAGCTAGCTGCGGCAGGATAGCCTTGTGCGTAGCAGCTTGCTGGGTAAGGTTAGCATCATATGTAGCAGCCAGCTGTTTCAGGTTAGCCTCGTGCGTAGCAGCTTGCTGGGTCAGGTATGTCTCGTATGTAGCAGCTACCTGTGCCAGGTGACCCTCGTGCGTAGCAGCTTGCTGGGTCAGGTTAGCCTCATAAATAGCAGCTAGCTGCGTCAGGTGAGCCACGTATGTAGAAGATAGCTGCGTCAGGTTTGCCTCAGGTGAGGCAGCTAGCTGGGTCAGATTAGCCTTGTACGTAGCAGCTAGCTGCGGCAGGATAGTCTCGTGTGTAGCAGCTTGCTGGGTCAGGTTAGCGTCGTATGTAGCAGCCAGCTGTGTCAGGTTAGCCAGGTATGTAGCAGTTAGCTGCGTCAGGTTAGACTTGTGCGTAGCAGCTTGCTGGGTCGGGTTAGTCTCGTATGTAGCAGTTAGCTGTGTCAGGTGACCCTCATGCGTTGCAGCTTGCTGGGTCAGGTTAGCCTCATACATAGCAGCTAGCTGCGTCAGGTGAGCCACGTATGTAGAAGATAGCTGCGTCAGGTTTGCCTCTGGTGTGGCAGCTAGCTGGGTCAGATTAGCCTTGTACATAGCAGCTAGCTGTGGCAGGATAGCCTCATGCGTAGAAGCTTGTTGGGTCAGGTTAGCACCGTAAGTAGCAGCCAGCTGTGTCAGGTTAGCCAGGTATGCAGCAGTTAGCTGCATCAGGTTAGACTTGTGCGTAGCAGCTTGCTGTGTCGGGTTAGTCTCGTATGTAGCAGTTAGCTGCGTCAGGCTAGTCTCTTGCATAGCAGCTTGCTGTGTAAGGTTAGTCTCGTATGTAACAGTTAGCTGCGTCAGGCTAGTCTCTTGCATAGCAGCTTGCTGTGTCAGGTTAGTGTCGTATGTAGCAGTTAGCTGTGTCAGGTGACTGTCGTGCATTGCTCCTTGCTGGGTCAGGTTAGCCTTATTCATAGCTGCTAGCTGCATCAGGTTAGCCACGTATGTTGCAGTTAGCTCCGTCAAGTTTGCCTCTGGTGTGGCAGCTAGCTGGGTCAGATTAGCCTTGTACGTAGCAGCTAGCTGTGGCAGGATAGCCTCATGCGTAGCGGCTTGTTGGTTCAGGTTAGCCTCATACATAGCAGCTAGCTGTGTCAGGTGAGCCACGTATGTAGCAGTTAGCTGCATCAGGTTTGCCTCGGGTGTAGCAGCTAGCTGGGTCAGATTAGCTTTATAAGAAGCAGCTAGCTGCGGCAGGATAGCCTCGTTGGTAGCAGCTTGCTGGGTCAGGTTAGCGTCGTATGTAGCAGCCATCTGTGTCAGGTTAGCCATGTATGTAGCAGTTAGCTGTGTCAGGTTAGCCTCTTGCATAGCAGCTTGCTGGGTTAGGTTAGTCTCGTATGTAGCAGTTAGCTGTGTCAGGTGACCGTCGTGCATTTCGGCTTGCTGGGTCAGGTTAGCCTGATACATAGCTGCTAGCTGCGTCAGGTGAGCCACGTATGTAGCAGTTAGCTCCGTCAGGTTTGCCTCGGTTGTAGCAGCTTGCTTGGTCAGGTTAGCGTCGTATGTAGCAGCCAGCTGTGTCAGATTAGCCACATATGCAGCAGTTAGCTGCGTCAGGTTAACCTTGTGCGTAGCAGCTTGCTGGGTCAGGTTAGTCTTGTATGAGGCAGTTGGCTGGGTCAGGTTACCCTTGTGCATTGCAGCTTGCTGGGTCAGGTTAGTCTCATACATAGCAGCTAGCTGTGTCAGGTGAGCCACGTATGTAGCAGTTAGCTGTGTCAGGTTAGCCTCGGGTGTAGCAGCTAGCTGGGTCAGATTAGCCTTGTACGTAGCAGCTAGCTGCGGCAGGATAGCCTCGTGCTTAGCAGCTTGCTGGGTCAGGTTAGCGTCATATGTAGCAGCCATCTGTGTCAGGTTAGCCATGTATGTAGCAGTTAGCTGGGTCAGGTTAGCATCATATGTAGCAGCCATCTGTGTCAGGTTAGCCATGTATGTAGCAGTTAGCTGTGTCAGGTTAGCCTCTTGCATGGCAGCTTGCTGGGTTAGGTTAGTCTCATATGTAGCAGTTAGCTGTGTCAGGTGACCGTCGTGCATTTCGGCTTGCTGGGTCAGGTTAGCCTGATACATAGCTGCTAGCTGCGTCAGGTGAGCCACGTATGTAGCAGTTAGCTGTGTCAGGTTTGCCTCGGGTGTAGCAGCTAGCTGGGTCAGATTAGCCTTGTACGTAGCAGCTAGCTGCGGCAGGATAGCCTTGTGCGTAGCAGCTTGCTGGGTCAAGTTAGCATCATATGTAGCAGCCATCTGTGTCAGGTTAGCTACGTATGTAGCAGTTAGCTGTGTCAGGTTAGCCTCGTGCGTGGCAGCTTGCTGGGTCAGTTTAGCCTCATACATAGCAGCTAGCTGTGTCAGGTGAGCCACGTATGTAGCAGTTAGCTGTGTCAGGTTTGCCTCGGGTGTAGTAGCTAGTTGGGTCAGATTAGCCTTGTACTTAGCAGCTAGCTGTGGCAGGATAGCCTCGTGCGTAGCAGCTTGCTGGGTCAGGTTAGCGTTGTATGTAGCAGCCATCTGTGTCAGGTTAGCCACGTATGTAGCTGTTAGCTGCGTCAGGTTAGCCTTGTGCATGGCAGCTTGCTGGGTCAGTTTAGCCTCATACATAGCAGCTAGCTGTGACAGGTGAGCCACGTATGTAGCAGTTAGCTGCGTCAGGTTTGCCTCGGGTGTAGCAGCTAGTTGGGTCAGATTAGCCTTGAACGTAGCAGCTAACTGCGGCAGGATAGCCTTGTGCATATCAGCTTGCTGGGTCAGGTTAGCGTCGTATGTAGCAGTCAGCTGTGACAGTTTAGCCTTGTGCGTAGCAGCTTGCTGGGTCAGGTTAGTCTTGTATGTAGCAGTTAGCTGTGTCAGGTGACCCTCGTCCGTAGTGGCTTGTTGGTTCAGGTTAGCCTCATACATAGCAGCTAGCTGTGTCAGGTGATTCTCGTATGTAGCAGTTAGCTGCATCAGGTTTGCCTCGGGTGTAGCAGCTAGCTTGGTAAGATTAGCCTTGTACGTAGCAGCTAGCTGCGGCAGGATAGCCTTGTGGGTAGAAGCTTGCTGGGTCAAATTAGCCATGTACATAGCAGCCAGCTGCGGCAGGATAGCCTCGTACATAGCAGCTAGATGTGTCATGTTAGCCTTGTACTTAGCAGCTAGATGCGTCATGTTAGCCTCGTACGTAGCAGCTATCTGCGTCAGGTTAGCCTTGTACGTTGCAGCTAGCTGCGTCAGGTTAGCTTCGTATGTAGCAGTTAGCTGCGTCAGGTTAGCCTTGTGCGTAGCAGCTAGCTGTGACATGTTAGCCTTGTACAAAGCATCCATCTCAGCAAGGTTAGATGTGCAGTTTGGTTGGCGAATCAAGAGAAACACTGTCTCTCCACCTAACAGCAACCCCAAGATGACCGACAACAGGGCCAGACATTGGGAGCACGTGCAGCGGTGCTGAACGCTGGCTCCTTCCTCAAGTCTTTCACTGGCTGCTCTCGACTCTGGCTTTCCAATCTCCTCCAACTGGACCTTTTCTGCACCCAGTTCTCCAGGTCCCAGCTCCAGCCTGGTTGGAGCAACAGCACATTGGCACAAACGCTCATATCAACATATGCTGGGCTTTAAAAAGTACTAACTAACCAGTAGCACCTACTAGTCTAATATTTATAATCGACTTATAATCGACATGACAAGAATAATCCTAATAATAAAATAGTTGAGCATATATGATGCAGGAGAAGACATGACACAGTGGGAGTCATCCATAAGAAAAGCACTCCAGTAAAAGTCATAAAGGAGCTACGTAAGTATTTCGGTATCAAAAGTAAAAAATTACATACATAGGTAAACATTTGATCTAACAATGGTGATCGTCTTGTGTTGAGTTGTAACATTGAAGAAATTTATGACAGAATGACTGCATACAAAACCAGACAGTTAGTAAATCGACGTACAAAAAAGATCCTCATTGCCATCCCCATTGTTGTGTTTTGAAGCAACTTGTCATTTGACCCTATAACTTTGAATGATGCACAGTGATGTCCAGCTCAAAAAGTTGTAACTATCTTTAAATGACAATATATATTTTAATTTAGGCTCCATATTACTTTAGGCTCCATATTACTCCATATTACTTACTTAGATAGATAGATAGATAGATAGATAGATAGATAGATAGATAGATAGATATACAGACAGACAGACAGACAGACAGACAGACAGACAGAAGAGACAAACACGAGTCTACATACGATTCTCTCAAAGTTAAAGGCCTATCGTTGAAGAGAAAGTATAAACCATTTTTTTGGGGGGAAAATCTCAGTCAAAAAGGGCCTTCCCGACGTATGGCCAGTAGGTGGCAGAAAAGTATCAGGTTGTGTTTTAACGATTTTTTATCAGGCCTATTTTCATGTGATTTCTTTCACAATTTAGTATATTAGTGCAAGTTGTCATAGTGTGTGACATTACAATTGTTATATATAAAAAATTTCATTAAATGCATATTCTCCCAAAGTACAAAAAAGTAAGTAAAATCCAACATGGGCTGTGAATTTCACAAACTACCGTACTTGAAGGTAATGATAATAATATCAGACTATATTGTTTACAAGTTGCTGCATGTAATACCCCTCAAGCTCTTTCCTCAATCCACATGATCTGTACATAGTGTACCTTGAATCCCCACATATAATGAAAAGTCATGAGGAAGCAGCTTTAATCTCCATGTATAAAGAATAGTATGCTGCTCATGAGGAAGCAGCTTGAATCCCAATGAGTAAGGAAAAGTCTACTGCTCATGAGGAAGCAGCTCGAATCCCCATGCAAAAGGATTAGTCTACTGCTCGTTTAGAAGCAGCTTGCTCGACTAATGTATTGGGTTGCTGGCCCATCATCCAGGTCATGGAAAGTGTCTTTGTGTTCATTTTCTTAAAAATTCTATAACTGGCTTTATGTGTGCCTGGACTGCAGGCTCATTGTGTCCTAATGTGGACAATACAACAATAAAAGATAAATAAGTGCAACAATTTTAGTGAAAACATAACATTCAAACATCCAACAATAAGATTACACTTTAAAAAAAAAACATGGCACAGCTTCTTCTGGTTTGGTTCAAAATTGCGATTGATGATTAATTACTTGATTTAATAATATGTATGTTCCAAAAGCATCATACCCTTAATATAAGATTGTTTCACAAATGTAATCGTTATTTATATATGTGCTTCACGCTGGAATCAGACCATCACGTCAACCACCCATGGCCTGTAGGTCAGCCCAGTGTGTGTGTGTGTGTGTGTGTGTGTGTGTGTGTGTGTACCAACCTTATCGAGACGATGCTAGCGTCAGCGTCCAGCTGACCTCCTGTATCCAGCGGCAACATTTAGCCAACATACGGCCGCGGTACAGACCGTTAAATCGTCGATGTAGGTCTACAG
>OOFG01072246.1:0-11010 GCA_900323295.1 Molva molva
AAGAGATTCCGAATTATCTGCCGATCAAAAGAATGCTTGCAACATTCTCACCGCAAAGCCAGAGAGGGACCAACATTGGAATTGGATGAAATGTGCAAATTTGGCATAGCATACAAGTGTCCAAGTTGTTCTCATATAGCTAATAGATAAATTTGGCATAGCATACAAGTGTCCAAGTTGTTCTCATATAGCTAATAGATAAATTTGGCATAGCATACAAGTGTCCAAGTTGTTCTCATACAGCTAATAGATAAATTTGGCATAGCATACAAGTGTCCAAGTTGTTCTCATATAGCTAATAGATAAATTTGGCATAGCATACAAGTGTCCAAGTTGTTCTCATATAGCTAATAGCGCAGCCACAGGGGCTTCTCTACTTGCTAAGCACAAACTGACCAGTATTTCTTGCATGACCAGTCCATGTCAAGAAAGGTGTCACAGAGCAGCTAGTACAAGGTGACAATGCAAAACGTGGAAATATTTCTTCAGCAGCCACACATACGTTAGTTGATGCGATTAGTTTTTCTTACAATTAGAACAATCTCTTCAAGGGAACTTTACATTTAAGCAGAATTATATAATGTTTGAATCTTGGGATGGGGCAGCCAAAATGAGCAGGCCAATTAAAAAATGGATATGGAACGATATGGAGAGAAATGGAATAGTTTTTCATTACAGCCATCAAAGTTACTTTTGACGAAAAAATGGAATGATGCTGTAGTGGTTTCATCTGACACTTAAGGTGTTTCAAAAAATGATTGGTAATGCAAGACCCAGAACCACATTATTTTTAATCTCTGTATGGACGAGAAAACGACCAAAAGACAGATGTGAAACATCCTTTTGGCAGTTTGGACGGCAACTGCATGGCTAATACCTTTTTGTCTCCATGTACATTTTTCATCAACGAGATTTTGGGGACACCTGAGATGTTGAATGAACAACAAAAATAAGAAATTGAGTTTCCATAACCTCTTTCCTCTTTAGTTTAATAATCTCTAAAGAAGTGTATTAGCTGAATATTTTAATTGCAACAGACAAACTAGTAAGTCATGAGCCACCTGAATCTGAGGCCTTTTACAGAGAGAATTATAGCCTTCTGTCTGTTTCTAAGGTTCCTCCTAAACCCCTCTTTTTAACGAATCAAGCAAAGATATCCATCAAACTACAGACTGTAACGCTGCCGAAAGCATCTCTTTCTCTAAACTGTTTGCTACGGTTGTGAATGGGATTTTAGATTACATTGCCACAGACACCTTTAAAGACAGATGGGACAATCTTTGAGACACATCCTTTCTCTGTCTCATGTGACTTATTCTTTTGGAGGATTTGATTCAAATCTTGCAGGATGAAGGCCTTGCGATGCAATATGTAACACGGAGGAGGCCAAGCCACTTGCTGAAGCTTATAGGGAGAAGTCTGAGAAGGAGGTTCATGGGCAAAGTTGCAACACTTTGATCTTGCCTTTCAGAGGCAGTTAAAGCAAACGTCTCTCAATTTTACCACTAAAAGTCATAATGATCTGTCTATGAACCAAACGGCCAGAGTTGAAGTTGACATCTTCCCCATCATTCAGCTTGACACAATGTGACCAATCAGAAACAGAATAATTGAAGATAGCCATCAATTTCCTGGAGATGCACAAGGAATTGTTTCATGGTCAATCAAAGACAGTCGGCAGCTTTAATTAGGATTGCACAACCCAACAGCACCTACAATGCTACCTCTAGCTACATCTAGCTACAATGTTACCTCTAGCTACAATGCTACCTCTAGCTACAATGCTACCTCTAGCTACAATGCTACCTCTAGCTACAATGCTACCTCTAGCTACATCTAGCTACAATGTTACCTCTAGCTACAATGCTACCTCTAGCTACAATGTTACCTCTAGCTACAATGCTACCTCTAGCTACAATGCTACCTCTGCTCTCACCTGGCTTTGAGACTTTAAATGAGAGCTCCAATTAAATTAATTTATAGACAGCACAATTCTAGCCTTCTGAGATTTATATACCTATTTATGATTTTATATGTATTAATTAAATGTGTAGGTAAAATGTGTGGAGCATGGAGGTAGTATTTGAAAAGTTACACATTTTACTGTTTGAAATTCATTGTTAAAGATGAAAAAAATATGAATGAATGCAGCATTGTTAAAAAGAACTTTAAGCAGTGCAGTTTGGCATGAAACATTAGGAACACTTTTAACACAGTGACTTTTTCGTTATGCAGCTAGTGGGACAAAGCCGGATGAATTAAGTGAGTCACAAGCACTTTAATAATCCTTATTAACATTGCATTCCTTCATATTTATTTTATAAGCAGTCTAACTTAGCAGTAAAGTGTGGCCTATTGTTATCGATTAACACAGAAATTACCAACCGGTTCCCTCTAACATAAATATCATTCCACTGTATCCCGTACTGATTCAGCAATTTTTTATCCCTTTCTTACACTTCTGCAATATAATAATATATATTTTGTACTCATTTACATTCCCTGATGTTAATTTCATGAAAGATAGCAATTTGTCCGCGTTATCAACACTAATTATAGAGTTAACCCTGAGATACTTGGGACTAATTAGAAAGCTTGCTAAGCTGTCATGCGGCCTTGGAAAAGATTTAGGAGCCTGCCCATAAAAAGAAGCACACATGCAAATCGGTAATGCGCCAATTTGCCATCACCGATTTGAAGATTTATTTACTATCTAACATAACAAGCCCTGAGAATATCAGTTCAGTATATAACTTTAATGTCTGACATACATTTTCCATGTAAATACAACAATTCTGTCAAGGACAGTTTTCTCTTAGTTTATCCCAGAATACAAGAATACAAAATGCACTTACAGAATGCCCACATGCATAATCATCTATCTACACATTTAGATACAACAATGGAGAGGTACAGTCTCAACTGATAGCATTTTAATATTGACTAAACTAAACTCATAACAGTTTCCTTATATGCAGATTTGAGACTCTCTGGCAGCTGCAAAAGCTGATCTGTTGCAATCGAATGTTACATGCAAGAGTTTATGCTTCTTATGTGATTACGTGGCGCTTGTCGTGAGACCTATGCATTCTGGGACATTTAACTTTACCGCATAAATCACTTGAGCAAAAGCGCCCCTCAATCCTACGGAAGAGGATGGGATGTGAGCCATGAGTGGGATGTGAGCCATCCCACTCATGGTGAGCAGTTATAAAGAGGATGGGATGTGAGCCATGAGTGGGATGTGAGCCATCCCACTCGTGGTGAGCAGTTATAAAGCTGAGGCCTGCTGCACAGAAAAAGGATATTTCATAAGGACGGAGGACCATGCAGACATCTCTTGTGTTGTTGGTGCTGCTGGCCGTGGCTTCCACCACTGTGGCAAGTGAGTATGGATATTAACTGCTTTTGAACGTTTTTTATAAAAAAAATATTGTAAAATATGGATTTTAATGTATGCTTTGGAAGTTAGGGTTAGGGTTTCTTGTTCCATCACTATGAAATATGTGTTACATGTTTTTCCTCCTACATTATAACGGGAATTATTTTGTGTCCTTAATGCTAAATTGTACAATATTTTCTACTTTTTTTCGTATAAATATATATTTTGTATAAATATATACATATTTACACCAAAATGTCTAGCACTCTCCCTATGGTAAAGTTCAATGTAATGTTGTTCAAAACAAGGCCTCCAACATTTGTTCTTATTTTTTGGAACATTTGTTTAGTTATTTGAAATGTAGTTATAAAGTATTCATTGGAGATGATCACAATGGGGTTTGTTTATAAATGAATGGACCCATGGCATTGAAGGTCAACCAAGCATGAACTTGAAAGGCATACCAACAATCTGACCCCCGTGTGGTGAAGTGATGACTATTATCTCAATCATATGATCCTAGTTCACATGGGAACAAATCCCAGACGTGCGCCCTGGTATTTCCCCCTCCTTTCCCTAGCCATAAAGAAATCATATTCATCTGATTTATTTCATAATAATCATTTTACCAAACTATGACGTATTTTAGTTGTCCTTTAAGATCGAACAAATAATCGATAACAAATAATGAAGTGCAAAGCCAAGAGTGCCATATCTTTTTAATGGCCCTGTTTCATTAGGAATGCTGTTTCTGTTTAATCAGAATAACCCCCTTTCTCTCCCCCAGACAAACACACACATTGTCAGCCTAAGAAAGGGTCACCTGAAAGGGATTATAGGGATCAGGGAATCCTATTCACCCAACGACACTCAGGCAACTAAAAAGCTTTCTGGGTCAACAGTATTCAATGCTGTGAAATTCGAAAAGATCCTATACATAACAATACAATGAACTAGCAGACAATCAACACGTTACATTCTTTGAATCTACCAAGACACCAGGATGTGCAACATGTGGATAAAATATATCTTGATATAAGATCAGTTCTCAGTATATATCATTCTATTTACGTATGTTACACTTGATTATAACAGAGCCCAAAAATCGCTTCACAAGATATCCATCATGGAATAATAAGATGTACCCTATCTGGAAAGATGGAGACCCTCGCTACAAAGACTCCTGGAAAGGTACAAATAGAAAGAGAGTAAAAAAAAAGGAATTCTGTGAAAAAAATGTCAGAAAGCCAACTGCTACACGTTCACCTAATGATTAGTCAAATGGATGAATGCATGGGAAATGTGGTTATATATTTTCCATATTATTCATTACATAGATTGCATTTCATTTTATGCATTTTAGGAAAACATGCAGTAATATACTTGACTTGCATATGTTCATGATTGATTCTCTAATCTCGACTGTTTTACAGGTGGAAGAGTGACATTCAACGTGGGAAATGATGCTCCTACTCTGACTGGAGCCAAAGTTACCTTCACCATTGACCTCGAGTTCCCACACAACCAAAAGCTTCAACCCAACGGAGAGGTCGTTTGGGCTGAGGACTGTATAGTGAATGGTACACGCTACTCACATGTACACACACACACACACACATACACACATGCAAGCGCACACACACACACACACACACACACACATACATACACACACATGCACACGCATACATGCACACACACACACACACACACACACACACACACACCACACACACACACACTCTATCTAATCACAATGTCTTGAAAGCATTGCATTTTTGCATTTATTGCAGGTACAAAATACCATGAATCCGAGGCAGTGTATCCTCCAGAGAACATTGAGTCAGAGGGCGTTTTCCCCGATGGAAACCCTTTCAAGAACGACAAGAATCCTAGCTATGTGTTTGTGTGGAAGACATGGGGTAGGAGAAGCAGTCATCTTATTACTTTTCAGAACCTTCCCATGCCTTTTTCTGAAATTTCGATGTAACTGAATGATCGTGACGTGATGGCGATTTCTTATAACACGACTGAACAATATAACCCACAATATGATCACTTGCTTCCCCTAAGCCTCTGTGAAAGTATAATGCACTTCTACATGTACATCATTGTCACAATTTAATGATGATGATGATATCACTGCAATAATATGTAGGCCATTCATGTGTACACAAAGCGAACTTCTAAATGTTTCTAATGTTCTGCGTCTTCTCTTTGCTAGGTCAATACTGGCAGGTGGCGGACGGCCCTTCCTCCTCTCTGACCATTGACACAAACGCTGTCCCCCTGGGCTCATACGCCATGGACATCGTCATTTACCACTACCGGAGCAAGCAGAAGTTCATTCCTCTTGGTTATGCCTCCACTCAGTTTTCCATCACTGGTAAAATAAGCTTTATATACAAACATAGGGATTGTTTATGTATTTATACTATAAGAGCTGTTTCGTGGCTCAACCAAGTAGTGCGCTAAGAATGTAGGAAAAATGGACAACCCCTGCTCTATACATAGACTGTATGGTTATATTCCCCCTGTGGCCCTTCCTATGTAAAGAATGACAATTTAGTGGACATGACTCGTTGTCCCCACTGTGTCTACATCTACGTCTCTTAGATCAAATTCCCTTCGCCGTCTCGTTGGACCAAGTGAACGACATCGTGGCAGGCGACCTGCGCTTCATCCAGAACCGGGCCATCGCGTTCACCATCACTCTTCACGACCCCAGCCAGTACCTGACCAACGCCGACACCACATTCAACTGGGACTTTGGGGACGAGAGCGGTGCCCTCATTTCTAGAGAGTTGACGGTAACCCACACCTACATCAAGCCTGGCTCCTACAAACCCCAGGTGGTCATCCAGGCCGTCATCCCCGATAAGGCCTGTGACCCCCCGGTCGTTCCCACGCAGTCCCCTCAACCCCCCGCTGACCTGGGCACTACAGGTAAGGATTAGACATGCTATTAACCTCTACTTGTACAGCCATTTATTAAGGGTGCGTATAGTGCTTTACAGAAAATAGGAATTTTTCACCAGATTAAAACAATAAAATATAAAAATAGCAAGAGACACAAAGAAAGACAAAGTAAGATAAAAGAAAAGGACAAATATAACAGGTCAGGGTCCTGGTCCGGTCTGCTATGTGGTGATCAGGGATAAAACAGGTCAGGGTCCTGGTCCGGTCTGCTATGTGGTGATCAGGGATCTGTATTACCCACAGTGGGAGTTGCAGTGCTGGGCTCTGCTGTCCCAGTTCTGGTGTCGACCAAGGCCCTGAATGTGAACGTGGCTCCTTCTGACATGGAGGAGGACAGCACCGAAGAGGAGGCCTCTACCAGCCAACCCGCACACCCTGGCCCCTCCCCGGCCGGCCCCCACACGCCCCCTGCTCTGCTTACCGATTCAGCAACCACTGGGATTCCCAATGTGGTCTCACACGATGCAGCGCACCAGGCGCTGACCAGACCTATTGCCCGTAAGTACAAGCTTGCTTTGTGCACTTGGTCAATGGGTGCATCTGTCCGGGTTTCAGCCTCTTTGTCAATTAAATTTATATTATACTCAATATAAATTCACTGGTTCTCCATACAAGGTGTAGGGAAGATTCTGATGGGTCAGGCAATGGTGGCGGTGGTTGCTAAGCGTGCCGCTGGGGACAAACCGCCTGACGACGACTGTGTGATATACCGCTACGGCTCATTCTGTACCGGCATCGAGGTGATTGGTAAGCGGCCCTTTGTTTCGTTCATCAATAACAACATATAACACATTAAGAAAACACTGCCATTCCTATTTGAATCTGTTCCTAATCTTATTTTCCTTTTTAGAGGGAATTGAGAAAGTCGATATAATGCACATGGACAATGCTTTGATGCCGACAACTGAAAAGCATGTAATAGATCTCACGGTAACCTGCCAGGGAAGGTGATTGCTCCTGCATTGTACTTTAAAACTTTAGATCCCTCTACAGTATAATTACAGAAGCTACCGTTGAGAATGATTACACATTGCATTCCTTTAATAGGGTTTTGTGATTTGTGGTTTGGTCCTTTCATACATTGAATAAGTTTTATATACTGTATCTCCAGCCTCCCAAAAGAGGTGTGCAGTGTGATTCTGGATGCAGAGTGCCTGAGGCCCATTCACACCGAGTGCAACATGGTGGAGCCAACCAAGGAATGCCAGCTGGTGCTTCGTCACTTCTTCAATAACTCAGGGGTCTACTGCATTAATGTGTCGATGGCCAACGATGTCAGTCTTGCTGTTGCCAGTGCTAAAGTTAGCGTTCACATGGGTAAGACCTATACACTAAGCAACCTTATGGCGTCTGAAACCATGGCTACTACCAAACAGCTTAAAACACAGGAACAGTAGCAGTATTTGCGAATTGTGCAATTGCAGTGTATTTTTGACCAAAATGTGCCTTTGTGTTTAAAGTGTGCCTGACAGTATTGTACGATGATTCTTCTCTCAGCCTCCGGCCTGTCCTCCTTTGGCGCTGGAGCCATGGTGTTGGGGGTCCTCGCTGTGGCTTTGGCCGTAGGAACAGTGGCATTCTCCTACAAGTGAGAAATCATCGTCTAAATGATGTGCATTTGTGATGTTAAATGAAGAAGGCTAAATATATATACTCATCTTGAAGATCGACTATAAAAACAGCTGATCTAAATGAAACAGCTGATCTTTTCCATTCTCTCTCACCAGGCGTTTTAAGGCATATCGACCTCTAAAGGAGGACTTGGCACCAGCAGAGCCTCATTGCAGCCAGACTACAGCCTGTTCTGGATCAACGATGTTCCAGAACTATCTGCATCGTCAGGGAGCCGTTGACAACTGTCCTTTACTGCAGGACAGGCTGGTGTGATGGCCAACATCCGAGGCAAATGCTACGTTACGCAAAACAACATCTGATTTGTATAAGCAACATGAAATGTCTTTTTATACATTTTTCTACGTACCCATGTGAACGCTTCTTAAACAAAAGTCACCTTGAAACTAAATAGAATTTGGTTCTCTGCTTAAATGTTTGCCGTAGTTTGAGTGATGATTTCCTTTATTTTCCCCAAAAATGAGTTATCGACAAATATTGCTGTTTTGGTTCCAATTTCAAGCAAATGCATACTGTTAATTTGGAAGTTTTTCCAATAAATGTTTCCAAACTTTTTCCTTTTTCTTCATTCATGTGAGAAATGATTGATCTTGGGAGTGGACAGCTAAGCAGCACTATTGTGGGTTTATGTGCTAATAGGGATTCAGTAGTATTCAATGGATATAAATTAATATAAGTTAAGACATATGTTGCTGGTTCATGGTTGGTCAAACCTATTGGTTTGTTGATGCAAGTTTAATAAGGTTGATGTTTTTTTAACGTGTGATACATCATTAATTTAATACGGATAGATTCCAATGCATTCCAATGAATTTATTTTATTACAATATTTATTATTTTATTTTTCTGATATTTTTCTTGAACATTTGGTTCCACGCACATTAACATAAACTGTACTGCTGCTTGTCATTCTCTATTTCATTTCCAGCCCCCCATCTGAAGTTTCACATTTAGTGTGTAATCTTTCCCTGTATTCAATGAAAAAGAAAACAAGTACACAAAAGCCAATTGAAATCAACCTTTATTACGGATCAACAACCGGAAGGGCATTCAGCACTGTTTGCAGACCGTTCTTGCCTATTTTTAATACTCCTCCCCTTCCTCCTCTCCCTCACCCTCAACTGAATCGACTCCCACCTCCTCATAATCCTTCTCCAGGGCTGCCATGTCCTCTCTGGCCTCAGAGAACTCTCCCTCCTCCATACCCTCACCCACATACCAGTGCACAAAGGCCCGCTTGGCATACATCAGATCAAACTTGTGGTCAAGACGGGCCCAGGCCTCTGCAATAGCAGTGGTGTTGCTCAGCATACATACAGCCCTCTGGACCTTGGCCAGATCTCCACCAGGAACTACAGTGGGGGGCTGGTAGTTGATGCCAACCTTGAAACCAGTTGGGCACCAGTCTACGAACTGAATCGAGCGTTTGGTTTTAATGGAGGCAATGGCAGCATTGACATCTTTGGGCACCACATCACCACGGTACAAAAGGCAGCAGGCCATGTACTTGCCGTGGCGGGGGTCGCATTTCACCATCTGATTGGCTGGCTCAAAGCAGGCATTGGTGATTTCACCCACCGAGAGCTGCTCATGGTATGCCTTCTCAGAAGAGATGACAGGGGCATAGGTGGCCAGAGGGAAATGAATACGGGGATATGGCACCAGGTTGGTCTGGAACTCAGTCAGATCAACGTTAAGAGCACCATCAAAACGGAGGGAAGCAGTAATGGAGGACACAATCTGACTGATCAGCCTATTGAGGTTGGTGTAGGAAGGACGGTCAATATCTAGGTTCCTACGGCAAATATCATAGATGGCCTCGTTGTCTACCATGAAGGCACAGTCAGAGTGCTCTAGGGTGGTGTGGGTGGTGAGGATGGAGTTGTAGGGCTCCACCACAGCAGTGGACACCTGGGGAGCTGGGTAGATGGAGAACTCCAGTTTGGACTTCTTGCCGTAGTCAACTGACAGGCGCTCCATCAGCAGAGAGGTGAAACCAGAACCGGTGCCACCTCCAAAGCTGTGGAAAACCAGGAAGCCCTGGAGCCCAGTGCACTGGTCAGCCTGGGAACCAAGAAAGCACAAGGTCAAACAAGGATAGGAATTTGTAGTGTGACAGTTAATCGTTCTTCATACTGAGATACTTACCAGCTTGCGGACCCTGTCTAGCACCAGGTCAATGATCTCCTTGCCGATGGTGTAGTGTCCACGGGCGTAGTTGTTGGCAGCATCCTCCTTACCAGTAATCAGCTGCTCAGGGTGGAACAACTGGCGGTAGGTCCCAGTGCGCACCTCGTCTAGGGTGGGATAAGAGGGTTATTGAGGGTCTAAATGGAATAACATATCCTGTGAATCAAGCAGCAGCCATGACCATCTGTTTGGGAGTCTCAGATGGAAGTTCCTAGCGTGTAGTTCCTCTTATGGCCTCCAGGGGGGTTGTTGTAGGTTTGTTGTAGGTGGCAGAATGAACTGTCACCATTCAAAGTTAACAGCTGAGTTAAGAAATGTGATTTCTCGTAATACAAAGCCAATAATTGTGCCCTTTGTTCGGCTAAGATCTCAATGGCTATTTCATCTTCATATTATATTTTTTGCAAGGTCCTGGATGACAATTATATTTTATTAAAAAGATATTGAAGAATTAATTGAGTTTTGGGAATAGGTTAGTGTGTGGGAGCTATTCAAGTCTTGTCCTATTCAAGTTTCTGTTTTTAAAGAATGGCAACCCTCTATGAATGTCGTTGTGCTTTACAGTCTTTGCTATCAACGAGATATGCTACCGCTTACCAATGACCGTTTGCTCCAGGTCTACAAAAACAGCCCTGGGGACGTGCTTCCCAGCTCCAGTCTCACTGAAGAAGGTGTTGAAGGAATCATCTCCTCCTCCCAGAGTTTTATCACTGGGCATCTGTCCATCTGGCTGGATCCCATGCTCCAGACAGTAGAGTTCCCAGCATGCATTGCCAATCTGGACACCGGCCTGACCCACGTGGATGGAGATACACTCACGCTGGGGG
>OOFG01072253.1:0-14208 GCA_900323295.1 Molva molva
GGTGGTTCTGGTGCATTCTGGGACCATAAAGAGAACCAGGAGGAGAAGTATCGTATCACTGCCCTCCGCGGAAAACCCTCCGTGTCCCCAGAGAGGATATCCAGCAGCCGCTTCACTAACACAGTCTAAACAGAGAAACACCCACAGGAAACTAATGTTTATACGGAGTTCCTTCAAATTCATTATTTTCAAAGCAATGGAATGAAATACGAGTTAAACAGGTCACAAAATTGAACTTTTTTCATAAAAGTGGTCATACAGCGTTGTACAATCTTAAAACATGTAGATGTAATATTGCAGCAGTAATGGTATGATTGTTTCTCTAATGCCTACCAACCTGTTCTGGACTGGGTGCCGCCCCCTGTTGCCAGCTGAGTGTAAATGTCTGTGCCAGTGCTGTGATGGCACTGGCCCTGACATAACTCTCTGGGTCCTGCAGCGCCTCCACAAGGTGAGGAGTGAAACTGCAGACAAGAGAGTTCTCAGACGCACCCTGGGCTGACTCTTTAGAGAGAGACAAAGCCGCCAGCTCTCCCAGAAACTCCACTGTGGAATCTCTAACCTCCCAGCGCACATCACACACACGCTTCCTCACAACCATCAGCAGGTCTGTCAGGAACACAGAAAACATACTGTTAGATTACAAAAGTTTAAAAAGTCAACAAAAAGTTTAAAAAGTCAACACGTGCATGTGAAGTAGGGGGAACTATCAGTGAATGGTACCATGTCCTAATGTGTCTCTTATTGAGGATGATGGGTCTGGATAAACACTGATCCACTTGAGCAGGGTCTGGTAGGACTTGTGTAGAACCTTATACACATAGAAACACACACATCTTGTATTTATATTTAATAACAATATTATTAAAATGATAGCAGACCGGTTTGTGAGTGGGGCTGGTTATGGTTTTACAATCTCTATAAAACGTATGAACATCATGTGTAAGGTTTTGTATGATCACACACACACACATAACTTACAGTGGGTTCAGAATCAGGGTTATCTAAATATTCGATCAGAACTGAGAACACCTCGCTCATCCTCTCCGCAGCACCTGAAAGGACATGAAAAAAACAGTGTTAGGAATCACATCAGTGTGTTTGATCAGACACATGTACTACAAGAACATCCACATGTTACCTGGGCTTACAGCAAGAGCCGTCAGTGCCTCTAGACTACACCTTTGCACCTTGCCACAGCCAATCAAGTTCCGGTATGCTTTTGGGGAGCCAATAGGTGACAAGGGGGCGTGGCCACTGCAAATTCTTAGTAGCGACAGGATTACAGTAACCAGACTCCCTATTGGACAGGGTAGTACGTCAGGAGGCTGAAAATGATTAGAGAGAGAGAAGGATGGAGGGAGGGGGGAGAGAGAGAATGATGGAGGGAGGGAGGGAGAGAGAAAGAATGATGTAGGGAGGGAGAGAGAGCGTGAGAGCGAGAGAAACAATGGCATACTGTTAGGTGCTGATACTTTCCCACACAGTATGTACAGTGTGCTCCTCCAGATCTCCATCGTCTCACCGTGCACGTTAGCAGGGTGGCGTGTGTCAGACAGACACACAGCAGGGAGACGCAGGGGGTTTTACTGTTCATCAGCTCAGCCAATGAGGATCGCTGCTCTGCTGATCCTCCAATGGAAAATCAATTAAATCATGAAAGATGTTAAATAAGCAAAGATTGGTGTTTGATGTGCAGTATAACATGGTCATTCTGTACATTGAAAATTATTATGACACAGGTGATCTACGTACAACACAACCACACAGAAGTGAAAATACGAGATATGAGATGATTACAAAGGCAATATGCAAAATCGTAATACACCCTTGTGCGTTACCTGCAGATTGTGTGCCGGGTAGAGTAAGGCCAGTGATCATTTCAAGGGGTAGGAGAAGCAGTCCTGCAGCCTTGGCTTTGTGGCTTAAGTCACTAAACAGTCAACACAGTTATTAATACATAAATGATAACGTTTCTGAATTATTGCTAGCTTTGTTTGGTTCACTGCTTTAAACACAGCCTTACCGGTGGTCTCTGCGCAGAAGTGCCGCCCCAGCGTGAATTAGTTCAGGGGGCTTGTAAGTATCCAGCATGTGGGAAATCAGGGAGCTGGCTGGCTGGCCCGGGTCTGGGTTAACTAGGTCTGGGTCTCGGGTTAGGTTATGTTGGCCTGTGGCTGGATGGTCGTGGGAGGAGCAGCTGAAGACATCCAAAACAAAAGACAGACAAAAAAAACAACATAGGTTCGTAGGTCATTCAAAACAATCACAATGTCCTTTGTGATGAAAATGCACACAGTGGCAGCTGAACCACAACCACTTGAACATGTGCACACACCTGTATGCAGTGAGAAGAACATCTAGCAGAAGCAAATGGAGCTGGCTGTGCCCTTCTGCAACCAGAGCCTCCAAGGGCTCCGACACGGTCTTGAGCAGAATGCCCAGAAGAGGAGCTCTCGCCTGGCCAAAGACCAGGATCAGTAGCCTGAGACCCTGGAGGGTCTGGTGGCGCTCTTTATTCTCCTTGGAGACCAACGACGCCTTTACATGCTCCAAGATCGCCATGATGACAGTCGCATAATCATTGCTGCACCCCAGGGTGAGGGCTAGACGCTGAATGTCTGCATCCATCGCGACAGTTTTCCCGATGCTGCTCTTCTCTTTTCTCTCCATGTCCACAAACTTCTCTGACAACAGGGATTGGTGGACCAGGATGTGGGCTAGCACATCATTGGCCGCCGCTGCAACGAATAGACTTGTGTCTGTCTGGAGCTGCAAGAGGACCTTGGTGAAGTCTGAGGAGAGTCAGGATGATTATGGTTCGATATAAATATGTACAGTGGTGTTCACTTTTATGATGTACAGTAATATGTTGTGGGTCACTTACCTCCATTAATAGGGATCAACATAAGATAATACATGACCCGAGAGGTGGGTGGAGCTTCCTAATAACTTCCAAAAACATACAGGGATGCCTACCTGTTTCCACCAGGAAGTGAAGAGCAGGGGAGTGCTGCAGCATTGCCCTTATGCCCTGTACCCAGCCTATCCTCACGCACGGATCGTCCCAGAAACCGGCTTCTTGCCAGCGATGAGGAGGATCAAAGACCAACCCCAGCAGCAGAGAGTCCACCTGCAGTAGAAGAAAAAACAATGTCTGTGAAACCCTTGTGTGTCCAAACGTAACTAAACACTATTTTGATCATTTGTATGATATAAATAGCCTTACCTGTAGCAGTTTGAAACTGCTCTCGGTGGCAGCCAATAAGCCAGTGAGTTTGAAAGTAAAGGAGAGTATGGTGGGGTCGGGAGACGTGTTATGAATCACAGTGGATATGAATTCAGGTAGACATGGGCATACTTCTAATAGACCCGTGCCTATGATTCAAAGAAAAGACAGATGTATCGTGTCATACAAGGATCAACTAACAACAACTATTTACATCATCAATGTATTTCAGCGTTTACATCCACGTTTTCGCCATAAAAGGACAAACGTCCAACATTTAGTTAATTTTACTTTAGGAAACTTGCCCGTTTTCGTGAGACCGCTGAACCAGTCCAGTAATTTCTCCAAGCTGGTGTCATCGGGTAGAGACTTGCCTGAGACCGCCAGGACTTTACAAACTTGGGGCAGTAGCTTCATACACTCCCCGTCCATGGTACTGATTTAGGCAAACAAGTTATATGCCCCCTTCAAAGCTCATTGCATTGAATGAGTTAACTAACGTTAGCTGAGAAATGTTGAAGAAATCCTATCTTTAATTCTGTTTTAGTGTGAATAACACTGGTCGATCCATGTTGTTAAGCATTTGCGAGATGCATTTGACTGCGTCAATTGATGTGATATAAAATGCTACAGTTTTGGACAATTGAACATGCTATCCATCTCGCGGGCGCTTGTTTCGGATTTACCGGCGAGTAGCTGCTTCCTACATTCGTGTACAGGTCAAGAAATAAGGCGCGACTGCATGTTTTTCTTTGACTTGAGGTTGTAGTGATAGGCTGAATGCTACGTAAAGCCACCATGTTTAGCCCTTCCACATGTTTTACAATCGGTATTCCACGCTATGCCACAGAGATACACGCAAATTCCGGTCTTGCATTTCCGTCGCTTCGTCCATTTTCACGTAATCGCACATGGTGCCTCACCAGTCTGGAACCGCCAAGGCTTCTAAATTTCTAGATTCGTCTCCTTTACTTATATATTTCCACAGCTAACCTGTTAAATGCACGAAACCATGGACATGGCGGACGACCCGGAGTATGAAGAAGAGGAACCTTCATTCAGTGACTCGGATGACTTCGTGGATGACATCGAAGAGGACGGTAAGAGCCTTGATGGAAATACGCCGGCTTCTGGCCTGCTACTGGGTGTGCTAACGGAGCTAACGCTAAGTTAGCATATGGTCTAGCTACAAATGAGCGTCAGCTAGCTACCCGATTGACAGTTTTTCAGAAGCGATTCCTGACCCTATAAGAGTGTGAATGGCTAGTTTAGCTAAGCACGGTGTAATTCATGGGTATGTCATGTATAGCTGAACTAGAGCTCAAGAACACGCGTCTAATACTATTCACTTTCATAAAGACGTCCCGACTTCCAAACCTTCCACAATGAACCCATTTTCACGTTGCATAAATGGCGCAACAGAAAACCGGCAGCCAACCACTTGATATTAGGTCCATAATATTCTCCAGTGCAGTGAACATTTCGTGATAGCTGCTATCAGGGTCTCATATTTGAATAGTTAATCGCCAAATTGGCATCGTACTCGGTTGAAGCAAAAATGGGTTTAAGATTTGTCGTTCCGTGATTGTCAGATGAGTATAACGTTACAACTGTATGAACACTACAGTCTTAGTATATTAATGTGTTTACCGTCGGGAGTACGTCTGCCATAAACCACCAACATACAAATGACTACCCACTCCTCTAATGTTCCCAGAGCTGTTGAGTGACCTCATGAGGGAGAAGCCCCTCGAGGCTGACGGCATCGACTCCGTGGTCGTGGTGGACAATGTCCCCCAAGTAGGCCCAGAGCGTCTGGAAAAATTGAAGAACGTTGTCAATAAAATCTTCTCCAAGTTCGGCAAGATCACCAATGAGTTCTGGCCAATGGACAATGGAATCACCAAAGGGTACAACCATGCATTTGTTACTTTTTCTGTGAAGTTTTGTTATACCCTCAGTGCCTAGTGTTGTGTCATAGGGGTAACTTTTGAATTGTTCTGTGTAGGTACATCTTTCTTGAGTACCTGGCCCCCACCCAGGCCCAAGAGGCGGTGAAGAACGCTGATGGATACAAGCTGGACAAGCAGCACACCTTCAGGGTCAACGTCTTCACTGATTTTGACAAGTAAGTCTGGAATATTGGAGATTAGTGCTAGAAGATATTGTTTGAGAATGGTTGAGAAGATGAGTATTATTACTGCAACTATTTGACAATGGTTCCCCCCGCCCCCAGATATATGAACATTAGTGATGAATGGGAGACTCCAGAAAAACAGGACTTCAAGGACTTTGTAAGTTTCATCACTTTGGAAACAATGTTCGGTCTGTTACAATTCGATGTATGAGCCAAACATTACAACCAATTGTATAATGAATGGTGACTCAACTGTCCTTGTGTGCAGGGTAACATGCGCCACTGGATCGAGGACCCAGACTGCCGTGACCACTTCAGTGTGATTTACGAATCGGGAGAAAGGACCGCGATCTATGCAAATGACGCCAAGGAGTCCATCACAGTCGAAGAGAGAGCGGTGAGTGCAGTTTGTTTGTCTTGAATTGTCAGGGATGGAAATAATGACATGACTGATTGTGTTGGCATTTAAGCGGGGCAGAGAGAGTGGCAGTCCCGGGTTGGGTCCCAACACTGCTAGACCCACTTGGACCGCCTATTTTGACTTCTGCCCCCGATGTAGAACACTTGATTATGTACAGTGAATTTCTGTTGAATATCCAATGTCTTTCAAATGCACATCAGTCCTTGTCAAATGTTATGGTTAGATCAGAGTCTCGGGTTGGACTGAGTACGCCTGTCACCTCAATTGCCTACGTGAACTGGTGACTGTCACGGCATTTAAAATGGGATAATGGTACAACAATTCATACATTTTTTTATTTTTTTATTTACAAATCATCAAATAATCGAAATGAACGATAGAATTGGATCCGCTTTGGACAATTCAGAGTCAGTACAGCCCTAATGTGTTCTGTGTCCGCCTGCAGCGCTGGACGGAAACGTATGTGCGCTGGTCTCCCAAAGGCACCTACCTGGCCACCTTCCACCAGCGTGGCATTGCGCTGTGGGGCGGTGAGAAGTTCAAGCAAATCCAGAGGTTCAGTCACCAGGGAGTGTCCCTCATTGACTTCTCCCCTTGCGAGAGGTAAGCACATGCCTTCGGTGTTTTCTTTAGCTGAGGGATCTTCTTTTTCGGGTCTTTCTTTCTTAGCAGTTATACGCACTGGCGGTTTGGATGTGGTCTTCCATTCGTGGGGTCAGCACGTGAAGAATATATAACTTCTGTTTGTGTCATCCTTATAGTCTCGCATGGTCCATTTGTAATTGGTCCCACTCTGATTTGGTTAATTGAGGGGGTAGTCTTGTTGTTATTTATTTGATCCTTATTTTGTTTTGCTTCATATTTTCAATTATTCTTTTATGAAAAAAAGAAGAAAAAAATGTGTTGGGCTACATTTCGTTTGAATATCCCAGGGATAAAATACAAATGTATATGTAAGGGTGCGAGACACGCCTCAGTCCGAGAACGCTTTACGTCAACGCTTCAGTTGAGGTAACAGCAGCAACATCAAAATGTCCTGGCCAAACATGGGATGAACGAATTATACTTTGTGGTTTTTGTATTCGGATATAAGAACATTATTCGAATACTTTGGCAGCAATTTACACCTGCTGTCCAGTCTGAGAATCAACAACCTTTAAACCATGTTTGCAATAATAATAATATTTATTAAATGTTCAAGGGTTCTCCCCAGGTTTTTTGAGTCAGTTGCGGCCATAGAAATAAGAGGTTGCGGCCACCTCTGGCGTTAATGGTTTTAGAGGGTTTGAACTTATTGATCTGCTATTTCAATGTTTAAACGAGGCCAAAAGATGCCAAAAAGCCTTTCCAACGTGTAACCTAATTGGGGATCTTAATAAACTTGAATAGGGGGCGCCCCGGTAGCTCACTGTGTAGAGCGGGTACCATTTAAAAGGCTCAGTCCTTACCGCAGCGACCCGGGTTCGATTCCTGCCCGTGGTCCTTTGCTGCATGTCTTCCCCTCTCTCTCTCCCATACCTTCCTGTCTATCTCAATCTATCATAAAGCATTAAAAATGCAAAAATAAATCTTCAAAAAAACAACAAATAAATAAATAAAAATAAACTTCAATAGAACGAATATTCAGAGCTTGAAATTATGTATTCGGGCCAGCCCTGATTTCAACTCTTCAAATGTTTATTATTTACACATTTAAGTACTGCTATGTTAATTAGTAGTGCTAACGGGTCGGTATTTGCCTGCAGGTACGTGGTAACGTTCAGTCCCCTGATGGACACCAAGGAGGACCCCCAGGCTATTATCATCTGGGACATCCTGACCGGCCAGAAGAAGAGGGGCTTCCACTGTGAGAGCTCTGCTCACTGGCCCATCTTCAAGTGAGTACAACACAACCCGATAGCAGCTAATATAATACGTTTACATTTAGCGGATGCTTTTATCCAAAGTGACCTGCAAGTGGGGCGGAGAACAATCTAGGCATGCAAACAAATTGGAGTAGCTACACAATTTCTTTTAGTGCTGCACAACCTAGTTTAAAGAAACTAAACAAAGACTATTAGACAGCACACTGGTTACCAAGGACTGAACACACAAAACACCATTCTGTACATACACTATTTTACCTTTTGGATTATCAGTATTGTCTATTGCGAAATGGCCATTTTCTAACTACAAGCATGTATAACATCACACTGAGAATAGTTTTAACTTCAATTTGTGTGTGTGTTTGCATTAGTGTTTTTCAACTTGGTTAATATGCCACACAATGTGTATTGCATGCTTGCCAGTCCTATGTGGTAACGGTACATACATTTATGTTCAGATGGAGCCACGATGGCAAATTCTTTGCCAGGATGACCCAAGACACACTAAGCATCTACGAGGCTCCTGTAAGTTTACAATCATCTCCTAATGCATTTGGCACCATGTTGTCCTATTGGAGTACCAGCGAGACTAATAACCGCCTTCCTCTTGTAGTCTATGGGTCTGCTCGACAAGAAGAGTCTGAAGATCTTTGGAATCAAGTAAGTCTTTACTGTAGAAAGTATTCTCGAAAGAGAGTGTTTCTCCAATGAGGTGATGCGTACCTCTAGGGGTACTTTGAAAGATTGCAGTGGACCTTTCTAAAAACAAGGAGAAAGAAGGAGAATCTGCAAAAAGGAAAGCTAAAACAGAAAGCCTAAAAGGTTGGCAGTCATGGGCTTTGCGTGCACAATCCCCGACCCCTCTCTGGCTTTTTGCTTTTTCCGGAGAGTAATTAGCAGTTAACCGTTACATAAAGCCAGCGGTGTCATGTCAGTAAGCCCCTAAAATTTGTACTCAACTTTTTGATTTTTAAGACAAAGCTTTCTGATTTCAGGTCACAAGAAGTGATGCGAAAAGCATAATTCATTTTTGTTCCTCCCCTAAATGTTTTGTGCTGGCGAAAAAGCTTCTTGGCTGTAGAAATGGGTAAATTTGAGGGGAAAAAAGTTGAACCACTGCGTACTTAAGGGTAATAATGGTAAACGGGCAGAGAGAGCGATTGGGCCAGTTTCTATGTTCTTCAACTACAGCTCCCTCTCCCCTCTCGTGCAGGGACTTCTCGTGGTCTCCAGGAGATAACGTCATAGCCTACTGGGTGCCCGAGGACAAGGACATCCCAGCCAGGGTGACCCTGTCGCACATGCCCACCCGCGAGGAGATCCGCGTGCGCAACCTGTTCAACGTGGTGGACTGCAAGCTGCACTGGCAGAGGAACGGCGACTACCTCTGTGTGAAGGTGGACCGAACCCCCAAGGGAACCCAGGTATGGAGAAATGAGGCAGAGCCCATCCGGCCGTCTTCGTTGTTTCTATTTTGTTTTTGTGCCATCTCTATATTTCTACTTTGAGCCATTTATCTCGCTATCTCTTCCCATAGCTCTTTTTATCTAGATATTTTTATTTCTTGCAATCACCATTTCTAGCTATCTATTCATAGCTATATTTCTAGCATTTTGTATTGTTTCCATCATCATTTTCTATTGGTCTCTGTTTGTCACTGTCTAAATTTCTAGATCTGTCTCAAGCTATGTCTTGATCTTCAATTATGTCCATATGTTTCTGTAGCTCTATATCATATGTACATTTTAACCGTGACGCATGGTTGTCTTTTTCCTTTCAGGGCGTGGTCACCAACTTTGAAATCTTCCGCATGCGTGAGAAGCAGGTGCCCGTCGACGTGGTGGAGATGAAGGGTACGTATCATGTCTAAAGAAACGAACTCGTGTGCAACAGCTCGTGTGTTGCGACGGACATGGCGTCCCCAAGCCCAGGAAGCTCACCCTGTGCTCTGTCGTGTCTCCCGTGCAGAGGGCATCATAGCGTTCGCGTGGGAGCCCAACGGCAGCAAGTTTGCTGTTCTCCACGGGGAGTCTCCCCGAATCAACTCCTCCTTCTATCACGTCAAGAACAACGGGAAGATCGATCTCATAAGTTAGTGCTTTTGAGTGTCTGCCTGCATGATAGATTTTACCACGTAAAAACAAACCCCAGTCGAACTGTATTGACGGTCCTCTTGTGTGTGGCTCTCTCGCCAGAGTCATTTGACAAACAGCAGGCCAACAGCATCTTCTGGAGCCCTCAAGGACAGTTTTTGGTGCTGGCTGGACTCAGGAGGTAGGTTGAGTATACGTTTGTGTGTGTGAGATAATAGTCCACAGCTGCTGATAATCCTAGTTTACATTTCTCGTATGACCCCTGATTTAATCTCTGCTCTGAAGCTCGTCCAACTCTGATCTGTCTGTCTCTCTGCATGTGTGCTCTGGTGCACTAGCATAACTTCTTGCTTTGTTTGTTTCCTTCAGTATGAATGGAGCTCTAGCCTTCGTGGACACGTCAGACTGCACCATGATGAACATCGCCGAGCACTACATGGCCTCTGACGTAGAGTGGGACCCCACCGGCCGCTACGTCGTCACCTCCGTCTCCTGGTGGAGCCACAAGGTAAACCGCGCCACGCCGCCCTGGACGTCTGACAGACTGACGACTAACGATGGATTCCCTGAGTTATTTTTTGTACTCGCGACCAAAGCTGTCAGTGTCATTATCTGCGTGTACCTGTTTGTGTGCGTCTAGGTGGACAACGCCTACTGGCTGTGGACGTTCCAGGGCCGCCTGCTGCAGAAGAATAACAAGGACCGCTTCTGTCAGCTCCTGTGGAGACCTCGACCAGCCACGCTGCTCGGAGGCGAGGAGATCAAGGTGTGTGTGACTTAAGAGCCACTGATGACTTCATGCCTCATATGAGACCTCTCCTCGAACTCCTGATTCAAACTTTACTCGGAGTCTCAACTTCCACACAGCACATGTCTGCTGATTTTATCCTATGCGGTTTCAATGCGCCATCGTCTCCCTAACATCGTGATGTCTCTCGTCCTTCACAGGTGATCAAGAAGGATCTGAAGAAGTACTCCAAGATCTTTGAGCAGAAGGATCGTCTGAGTCAGTCCAAGGCCTCTAAGGTTTGACCTCTATCTACTTGACACTCTTATCTGAGGCCTTTTAGGCTTTGTTGTACTTGTGTAGCTTTTGTTTTAACAGTCTTGAGCAAAAGGAAAATGTCCCCTTTTAAGACTTTAAAATGCAACAATTGTATATGAATGACATGATTAACCGGCATCTTTTAAAAGTTTTTACATTCATATCTTCAAGTTGTACAATTGCAGGCACTATAACTGCTTGTGTTGCTATAAGCTGGTGGGTAATACCGTGTGCTTTTGGGTTTGGTTTTGTGTGTGTAGGAGCTGGTGGACAAGCGCCGGGCCATGATGGACGAGTACCGTCTCTACAGGGAGGCAGCCGTCCAAACCCTGCTGGAGCAAAAAGACCTCCGTCTGGAGCTGCGAGGAGGTCGGACGCTGTCACTGTTGGCCTTTTTGTTGTGTTTTTAAAGTGGCTTTAGGTTCCTGTTCCGCTGACGCTTCGGACAATGTCTTTCAGGGGTGGACACGGATGAGCTGGACAGCAACGTGGAAGACTGGGAGGAGGAGACCATTGAGTTTTTTATCAACGAAGAAATCATTCCCCTCGGAGATCTGTAGTCCACTACGCAGGTATGATGATCACACAGTGGACAGCTTTGACTGAATGGACCTGTCAGTGTTATTCTCGCCTCAACGGCTTGATTTGTAATGTGTACATTTATAGCTGTGTCTCATCCTGTCTAAACGTCACTGTGTCATATGTCCAGAACATTATAGTGGCTTATTTGGTGTCGGTCTATTTGATAAACAACAACACAGAAGTTGATTTGTGGGAATGCATTAGCACTATCTTATGTCCGTTAATATACATTCCAAGGTAATTATAGTTAACGGGATAACAATAACGATTAGTTTGGAGGTAATCCAATATAAATATGACCCAAAGTAAAGCCTCTCAATGGTGTATCGTCTATTTGCGTTCTTGACATTATTCTATACGTTATTATATGTATTGGACTTTTTATTCAAAAAAATTGTGAATGAGTCATTAGCCGTGTAAAGGTGTGTGGGTATGCTATTTAAGATAATTTTTCTTCTTTGCTTTCTGTGTGTCCAGTACATCCGTGTTTGTGTGAGGTGACAAGACCAGTGGGGTTGAACGGAGGGGGCAGACGACCACGCTCGGAATCTTGGGACTCCTCACAGATCCCAACGTTCCACATTAGTGACATCACAAAAACAAAAAAAGCACGCATCGTTACTCCAGCTGCACCACGAGAGAGTGTTGAAATATACTCTTTAACTCTCTTTATCCCTTTTTTTTTTTTTCTGGACAAAGATAGTTTTAATAATTGGAGTTTCTCAATCTTTTTATCTACCCTCTCTCCTATTGTGACCGCTGACCTTGTGGTGAACCCGGTATGGCAACGCTAGTGGGTCACCGCTCGCCAGCGGGGGGTGCCATAGAAGAGCAGTGTGGGAGCGATGTGACCAAACGAATAGCCTTTTTAGTTTTTGTGCTACGGTGGCGCTACAGTGGCCTGTATCCTCCTCCATTCAGACTAGGCCTCCACACAGGGGGGGGTTGTGCTGTGGGGAGGACTTTAAATAAACAGTCAAACACACTACTGATGCTCTCTGCTTCTGTTTACTTTTCCGGCTACATCCACACAGCACTGATGCTCTCTGTTTTCTCTATACTTTTCGGTCTGCATAAATCATCCACTGGGACACCTCACCATATATTGCACGTTAATGGACCCCTTTCACAGAAATGTCATCGTAGGACAAACACAAGTGTCGCTCATAACATGTATTATGGGTCCGCCCATAATACATCCGCCCATGTATTATGGGCGGATGTATTGCTGTGCGGCTATATCCGCACAGCACTGATGCTCTCCGTTTTCTCTATACTTTTCGGTCTACATAAATCATCCACTGGGACACCTCACCATATATTGCACGTTAATTGACCCCTTTCACAGAAATGTCATCGTAGGACAAACGAGTGTCACTCATCTTAACATGTATTATGGGTCTGGTGCCATTATGTACCAGGGCATGGGTAGTAGACTAAACTACTGTGACGATAAGAACTACCCGCGCTGCCTTGTACATGAAACGAGCAGACCCATAATTAGGTATGAGCAACACAAAATTGGGATCCATCATTCGATATGAATGATATACTTATCACAATTGTATATGAATAGTCCTTGATAATGTATAGATTGTTACTTTAATTAACTAGACTCTTGGAAGGTGAACACCCCATGTGGGGGTGGAATGGCAAAATATGGCAATTAAAACAATGTGAATAGAACCACTACAAGAATGAAGATAAAGGTAAAAAATAAAGCACTTTTTATTTAGAGTCGGAAGTGCAGTACAGAAACGGCTCTGGGTCGACCGGAGCAGTATGCCAAATGGAGGGCTGTACGGCTACCGTGAGACATGTATTGTTGATTTTATTTCAAGATTACTTTTTTTTGTCCCAAGGGAAATTTGTCTTGGACATAAAGGCATATTTATGATTCTTTCTCCTCCCCTGTTAATTCATTCTCTTGGCGGACTACTATTCCCCTATATTTTGGTATTATATCGCTTTGTCACTAGTGTTTAAAGGTAGGGTGTAAAATATGGAATGACATTTGAGTCAAAATTTAATAAATAGATAAATATGGCTATGAAATATACAAATTAGGCAGTAAATATATACATTTTTCAAAAGTACTACTTTATTTCAGGGGACTTTTATTTCATAATGCCACATTTATTTATTTAATGCCACATTTCCATCTGGTGTATTAAAATGAGTCGGGCGTGGTGGTCTCAGACCAAAGCATCCGCAATTTCTCGAGTTGATAGATCGGACCACACAAAGGTAGCGAGCATATCGCTAGAATATCCAGAGCCGGGCGTCCCGCACCTGTGCTGAACTAACGTTAACTTCTTGGACATCTTCCATATAAACACGGTGCTCAATCAGTCTCAAACAATTTAAGATTTTGTCATCCATATCCATCCATAACTTGAAGAGCACTTATCCGCCCGATTATTTCTAAAAGGTCTTAAATACAGGGCAGAATAGTATCCGCTGATAAACCATGTTGATCAATTTGATCTGCTAAGAATAGCATGGTATCTCGGAGCCCATCGATGTATTCCATATTGTTAGCACAACAGCTTTTCCTAACTTATTTTCATAGGCCCTGTGTAAGTAATTTCCTTCCATCCACCAGAAATTTCGTATAGTCCTGTATATGCTGCTGTATATTCAGTGAATCAGTGCCGTTGCTTTGGTCTCAGATAACCACGCCCCACTCATTGTCATATACCAGATGGAAATGTGACATGAAATATAGTCCCCTGAAATAAATAAATGAAGTCGTTTTGAAAGACGTCCTTTTTAAAATAAAAAACTAATACAATATATAGACTAATTAATATATTTATATTTATCTATATTTGTA
>OOFG01072255.1:0-11929 GCA_900323295.1 Molva molva
GGAGGGGGGAGAAAAAGAGGGAGGAGACGAGGAGGGTGGCGAAAAGGAGGGAGGAGAAGTTGCAATTGACTGTGGAGCCAGCAGCTCTGGGCCAGGTTGGTTAATTTTTTCTAAACTAAGGGCATTTTCACAGCTATTGTTTGTTTACTTTGGACCAACTCATGAATATGTATGAATCTGTTACATTGATTATTTCATTGATTAATATTTGATCCATTGATTAATATTTTAGAGTGAGTTTTAGAGACCAAAATGTATAAGGAATGCCATGTGCATTCGTGCCTCATTCAGAATGGATCAGCTTATTTTATTTTTGATAACCAGGGGAATAATAACAATGATTATTCTTATTAATAATTATTAACTGAACCAATCTCACCTTGAAGATAATCTATTACCATGATTTCCTTCCCAATGGAAAGAGATAATTGATGTTTCCTTTGACAGGGCCAGGTGCGGCATCATGGAACTACATTAAAGTCAGCTCTGTTGCCTTAGCTGATGAAGAGGAAGATGAGATGGAAGAAGGAGAGAATAAGCACAGTGATGGCGAACGCAGTCGCACCGACGACTCCTCTCACGCCAGGCCAAGCCCCTCCCCTGAAACGGCCGTCGGTGCCAAAAACATGTCCCTCACGGCGAGTGGGGAGAAGGTGATCCTGTGGACCAGGTAAAACCTTCTTCTCTTCAACTGTTTGTAATGTTCACGTCAAGTCGGCTCTTCCTCAGCACTGCCCCTCACAGGCTGGGCGATGCTCACTGACCAACTTGTGTTTCAGGGAGGCAGACAGAGTCCTTCTGACCACCTGTCAGCAGGAGGGAGCCAATCAAAACACATTCCAAGCTATTTCTACTCAGCTTGGCAACAAGACTCCGAACCAGGTGATTGGTTGTTCCGTTAAATATCATCTATCATCTCATTTATATTCAGTAAACAATCTGGGGGGAGGCAATCTAGGGTTAGCTGTAGGTATGTCAAGGGTTAGCCCTAGATTTGTCAAGGGTTACCTCTAGGTTAGCCAAGGATTAGCTCTAGGTTTGTCCAGGGTTAGCTCCAACTAGCGCACGGAATATAGCGCTATGAATATTAGTAAATATCCTGTTTATATTTAGTCAACAGTCTGGATTTTTTTTCAGGTATCAAGGAGGTTTCGGGATTTGATGAAACTGTTTCGTACCGCTGCCCGTCAAGCCGATTCAGAGGAGGAAGTCCCGCCCTCTGAGCTGGCAGCAGCCAATGAGGAAGAGGGACAGGAATGACTCTGGGAATAAGTGATTCATATTGTAGCTTGTATAAAACATGTATAAGTGTCATTTTACTGTATATAAATCAAACTGCTGATGCTTTTGTACATACGAAGAAGGTATGCGATCATGTCTTCATTTTGTAAAATGTTTTTGCATTAAACTAAAACACATTATTTATACATCATGTTTGGACAGTTTTATCAAGAGGTTTGTGAACTGCAGCTACTAAACAGATTCAACATCAGGTGGGGAGGGATCATCAAGGTTTGAGCCCGTCACTGCTAGCACCGTTAGGGGAGTTAAAAGGGTTAGCCTGTCACTGCCGCATTGGCCTGAATGCCTAAAGAACAGTAGAGAGTCTAGATGGATTTCAGTCCTCAGATGGACGAGATTTACCTCCCGTTGGTCAATTAGACATGGGCAATGACGTATTTTTCATGTATTTTTTTTAATTGATTTCCAAATGGATATTATAAAAATACAAGTAACGATATACAAATAGCCACAAAGTGAAAATGATACAAACCTCTGCCAAGAAGTTCCTATGCATACAAAAAAAGATTTCTTCAAACACAACTCTGTAGTGTCTTTTAAACTATCTAAAAATGAATAACGGTAAAAATATATATATAAGGCCCTGGAACTGTCACAGTAATCAGAATTTCCTCTTCCCCTTTGAAAGATTCTCTACAGAAGCTCCACCACTACCAGTTTGCGTCTCGATAATGTGTCAGTAAAAGGTTTTGTCCTTTGTAATGTTAATAGGTTCCAATAGGTAGATTTCAACAGGTTAGGGTCGATCCTATCCCCAGAACCTCTGTCTGGTCGGAGGTGAGTCGTGGTGGGTCTCCGCCTCTTGGGCAAAGATCGACCCTGCAGCCTCCATGGTGAAGATGAAGTAGATGTTTGCTACGAGCATGGTGAGGCTGGGCAGGAAGGACAGACCAAAGCCAAACCCCCGCACACTGCTGCCCAGGGAGGCTGCACACCAGTACACTAACCTAGGGGAGGAACAAGAAGTATTCATTAAGTACTATTATCCTGTTGATAGACCAACATCTAACCTAGGGGAGGAACAAATTGTATTCATTAAGTACTATCATTCTATTGATAGACCAAAGTCGAATCTAGGGAGAGGAACAAGAAGTATTCATTAAGTACTATTATCCTAGTGATAGACTAACATCTAATCTAGGAGAGGAACCAACAGTGTTCATAGATTCAAACGCCTAACCCTGGCAGGGTTAATGCCTTGCTCTTACTAGTGGTAATCCATCCCCTAACACTGTTGATACCCTGGAAGACCCATTCATCTATCTTGTATTCTGGCTAGAGGTTACTGTCCCAGAGCCTTCCATCTATACATCTTGTACTCGGGCTAGAGCTCGTCATACCAGAGCCCTTCATCTATACATCTTGTCTTCGGGCTAAGCTTATACCAGAGCCTTTAATCGATCTTGTATTCAGGCTACACCTTACCTTCCCAAAGCAAACACTATCGTCAGCAGGGGCACCAGCTTCAGCTGCTCCTGCGTGAGATACATCGCCATGACAACCAGCTGCACCATGTACAGCAAGAAGAGAGATGCTGAATCAGCCAGGAAGCGGCGGTGAACCCTGACCAGACCACTCTCTTCACATCCTCCATCTTCTCTCACATCACCGGTCCTCAGACGACTTGCTCCGAGGACCAGCCAACCTGGAATAGGTCAACATACTGGTGTTTAATCGCAGACACATGTTTCTAACGCAAACTGGTTTGATTTGATTGTAAACTACAGTAAACTAGTTTCCAGAGTACAGTAAACTGGATTCATACCTAGGATGATGGGCACTGTGGCAAAAACAGAGCAACGCAGCGTGAAGACCAGCCTCATGGGGGCAGTCTCCAGCAGAGGGGCATCAAAGGGCAGGAACACATACCCCCCCCACACCAAGAAGGGGAACAGGAGAGCAGCAGTGAACAGTGCCACGCCCGCCTTCAGGGCATCTCTGTTTCCACAGCAACAGCTACCTGGAAACAGTCAAGGTGAAATTGAAATGGGGCTGTTGACGGTTGATGCCTCTGAATCCAGTCCTTGAGAAAGTATATTGTTTCTTAGAGAAGCCCTACAGCAGAGAGAGATAGGTCCTACCGTAGAGAGAGAGAGGCCTAGAGGAAGGGGACCCTACAGTAGAGAGTCCTGGTGATAGAGAATGAGAGCCTACAGTAGAGAGAGGCCTGGAGATGGGTCCTACAGTAGAGAATGAGAGCCTACAGTAGAGAGAGAGAGGCCTAGAGACAGACCTACATTAGAGAGGGATAGGCTCTTACATTTGGAGGGCTGCTGCTCAGGAAACCAGTCAGGGTAGTAGTCTTCAGCTGGGGGGACATGAGCTCCCAGAAAGGGGATTTTTTCTGTCTCTGTATCCCAGAAGTCTTTGCTGCCCAGGGGTGTGGAGCGAAGCACAGTCACCTGGGGACTGAACAACTGAGCTGCTTCCTCTCTCTCGTTCTCTTCAATCTTCCTCCCAAGCGCCAGTTCACTCTCAGTTTGACTTGCTCCATGAAGGGATGAGTTGTCTGGGCTCCGCCTCTTCATCATTTGAGCGTCTCTATCTGTCCACAGTAAAGTACTGGGCTCCAGTCTGGCAGAGCTCACCATCTCCTCTTCCTCCATCGCATTCATTTATAGTTGTGGCGCCCTCTGGTGGCGGATCTTTAGCTCTGTATGGATGTCACTTCTGTTTTGATACACAACAATGTTCGATTACATTTCATATGCGCTTTTAATATGTAGAGAGACTCTGGCTCCACAAAACGTAATGCCCTCAAGTTGATAATAAGACAATGTAATGTGTGACAGTAGATACTACTTTTCAGGTAAGTATTTATTGAGCGTGTAAATTATTTATTTATTTATTTGGTGACCAAGCTTCGTATTTCCTGGATCTCTGACGCAATAAACAAAAAAAGTGGCATAACCAACTCCACCAAGTAGGCTATTATTACTTGGACTTTGTCAAGGAACTAGCTATATTTAGAAGGGACAGTTTACAATTACAATGCATTCATTTCTAAATAGGCTACAGGAATATGACAGGAATTTGTCAGGAAAATGCAACCACCTTTCCACTTATTGGTTGAGACGAATTTATCTAAACTATGTTTTCAGCCAAAGATGGCTAAAAGGCTAAAATAGAGAGATGGTAAAACGCAAACTTTCTTACTTGCTTTTACGCTTTAGTTTTAGTCGTGACTTGGTCGTCGTCTGTTTTTCTGTTTAAAGTTGTGTTTTCTTCCGTGTCGACCTGCCGGGTTTCAGTAGGTGTGGTCTGGAGGTTTCAGGTGAATCAATAGAGGTGTTTCGTTAAAGACGCAGCGCAGGAATTCAGAACCAAATACATAACTATTGCTCAACTAACTATACACCTAACTATAGACAATGGCTTCAGTAGAACCCAATCTTATTCTCCAGTTCAGTGGGAAACGCAAATCCGGCAAAGATTATGTGAAGAGTTTTATTCTGAGAAGGTAAAGGTTTGCTATTGTATATGGTCATTCCTAAGCAAAATACTGTCAGTTATATATATATGGTAAATATGTGTATATGTATATATATATATATATTCAAACATATATATATATACATATATATATATACATACATACATACATGTGTGTATATATAAAGATGGGATGGTGTAGAAATGACCTCATGGTTCCATAAATCAGGAGTTGATTCAGGAATATACAAACAAAACACATCTTCATCTCCCTGACACTGGCGTCTTTGTGTTACTCTTGTCAGCTGCAGTCAAGTGTCCTAGCTCCGCTTGTGTGTGTGTGTGTGTGTGTGTGTGTGTGTGTGTGTGTGTGTGTGTGTGTGTGTGTGTGTGTGTGTGTGTGTGTGTGTGTGTGTGTGTGTGTGTGAGAGAGAGATAGTTTGTGCCAGTCAGTGCCAGGCTGACCCACTTCCAGAGAGACCTCCACTAGAACTAGTCTCGGACCATCCTCCAGGACATCTAGAACCTGTCTCTAGAACCAGGTTATATACGTTTATAATATGTTGGAATAAAATGGCACGTTTCGACGGTTGCTTGGCTCATACAAATCATATTTTGCCATTTCAATGGTTGCCCCCACTAGCATGGTGTGCTAGCCCCCACTAGCATTATGATGCATTTACATGCATACTAGGAACCCAGTGCCAATCAGGTTTCCTAAATGCCATGTAAACACTGAAGCCCGGTTGTGTAACCTGGAATTTCCCTGGAGCGAACCTGGTTATGACACCTAGGTAACCAGATTCTTATCTGCTGTAGGTCCGATACTATTCCCATGTAACGTGTTACCAGGTTTCCGGCAGTTTCCGGAGAATACTTTTGAACATGCACCAGGATGTCAGGCGTCCCCTGGAAGCTTGAGGTGTAGTGAGGTGTAGTGGAGACTGGTGGCAATGCACCCAGAAGATCCCAGCAGTGCCATAGATCATAAACCAAGATCCTAGGAATGAAGATATCAGCTTCCGTATCGCAGGATTTTGTTTTCAGTCTATGACATGCACAAAACGGTCAAATAATGACACCAGTGGAGATGCACGCAAATACATAAACCAGGGCATGTTTGGTGTTTGCCAACCCTAACCCAGTACCCGAACCCTCTAACCTTAACACCCTAACCCTAAAACCCAGTACCTTTACTCTATGTCCCCAACACCCTAACCCTTACACCCTAAGCCAGTACCCTAATCAACTTTCCCAGTACCCTAACCCTAAAACTTGACACCCAGTACCCTAACTCTTAGGAAAGATACCGTTTTACGGTATCTTTTTTATAATGTTATGAGATGTCACCTACACATGGTGATCTATAATAACCAAGATAATATAACTCTAACCCTAACCCGCCCAAACAAAACTGTCCTCTGAGGCACTAGACTCCAATGTCTTCAATCTACCGGCACAACCAAAGTAATATAAAGCCCAGCTAGTCGGATATATGTATATATGTGTGTATATATATATATGTATATATATATGTGATTGGTGATATATATATACATATAAACATATATTCTTTGGTGGTGGGGTCAGAGAGGAGGATCCTTGACTCTCACCCTCTCCACGATGGGCTGGTCCCACACAGGAGCACCTTCAGCAGCAGACTGACACCACCACGATGCACCACAGAACGCCACAGGCCATCCTTCCTCCCTGTGGCCATCCAGCTGCACAACTCACCCACCTCAGACCGAGAGAGGGACAGCAGAAGCACAGGGTGCTGAGGTGGTTCCAGCCTCCATTTCAACTCTGTTCTGCACTGTTGGTTACATCCTGCTACATCTTTACAACTCTAGGACATCTGGGACACCATGAGTCTAATTTGCATTAACAGGAACATTATGTAAAGTATCTTGGATGTAATCAGTAAACATTTGAATGTAATATTATTACATGCACTTCGGATTGATTTTGTACATCTGTCATATATCTATGTGATCCCAACGTTAACCTGTTATAATTGGACATTGTCTAATTGTCTAACATTTTATATTTACCACCTACCACCTATATTTCCGTAACTGTTACTTGTGGCATTGTGTATTTTTGAATTGCACCCTACCGTTAACATTTTTGATAGTATTATTTTTTTATATTTGCACTCCTTTTCTACTCGGTACTGCAACTGCTGCACAACAATTGAATTTACCTCATCTTATCTTGCTATGAATACACATTATTTCTCTTTTTAATTGTATTTGTATATTTTGCATAGCATAGGCTACTGTACGTCAACCAACCTATAAACGGGCAATTACATATGTTTTAACATATGTTACATCAGTTTATAATCCCGGAATTTGGCGGGATGGGGAGGACCATTGGTGTATTATTATAAGATCATGTAATATTATTTTACAATAATACATTATAAACTATCATAAAAGCATATCTTATATTACGGGAAGACCGTCTTCCCCTTGATAAACTGATCAACTGTATGGCCTTCCGAAGACCATTCGGTTTATGGGGAAGGCGTGTCTAGAGCCGTTTACTATTGAAGAGGGCTCCGCTCTGTGATTGGTGATAGGTAGGAGCCGTGCCTGTCTATCATTAGGGAATGGGCCTGGGGGGTGGGACTTAAGGTGTCGCCCCTCCCCCTTCTCAATGTTGACCCTTTGGTGAAGTCTCCGGTCTCCGCGCGCAGAAAAGAGGAAGAAATAATAATAAAAAAGGCCCCCGGATCCATTATCTTCGTTATTATCATCAAACCGTCACTTTTCTCCTCAACCTGAAACATATTAACGGAGTAGGAGCACGTTTTCCGCGGTGGCTCGCCCTAAGTTCAGACCGGTGAAGAATAAAGGATCTGTAGATACTCGGTTATGTCCCGTGTCACAGAACCGCTGCTGAAAACTCGTCAAGAGAGGATGAAGGAAATCAATTCAAGGGTGAGTGTCTCAAAGTTGAGACAATACAAAGATCTTAGGAAATTATGTTTTTCTTAGAGGCCACTTTCCCACTTAATGTGTCGTAATTAACCCTACAATGAGCCGTTATTCTAAAGCGCGTGTTTTATTGTCTTTCCGGTTTAAGGTTTATCGAGCACCCGTTACGGTTAATTCTCCCGACGCCCAACATAACGTTAGTCATAAAACTAGGAGGGCCTGGTCCTTTACCACGTTACTCTTATGTGCCTTTGTGTGCGCCGCCTATACCGGTTATCTGTTTAACCGCTTTCAAGAAAATCTACCGCAGAGCGCACATGCAGTCTGCAGCGTGGCAAGAGGGAGGCGCTCCGCTTTGTCCGGGAGGAAAGGGAGACACACACACACACGGATGGAGAGAGAGAGAGCGAATTGCCCGAGGGAGGGGGTGATCAGCCGCTGTGTGGGTGATGAGAGATAGACTCGGAAGGGTAGATGACCATTTCTAAATAGTTTCTAAAGCAACGTTTCTAGAAACGCTTCGGGCTGCTTTCAGTCACGGAAACACACAGTTATTTGTATGCAGGATTAACGTGGAATATTGTGTATTCTTAGTGTGGAGTGGTGCGGTGTGTGTGTGTGTGTTAGGCTCTGTACGACATACAATATACTGGGATTGTTATATATATTGCCATGACAATATGGTAATAGTCTAACCTTTCTTTATTTATTGGCTAATATGCCGTTATGCTTGTGTGTTTAGAACAAAAGGTTGAATGGATAACCCACAGAAACACCATAATGACTACTGCCAAGTGAACCAGCATCAGTATCATCACCTCAGGATTTTTATCATTCAGCTAAACAGACAGCATGGCATAGGAGGTGGACTTTTTATATTTGCTGAACCCAACAATCCCTCATTCTCAAAATAGTAGAGTACCATTTCTAGTAAGGTGTCCAAATAACACAAGCCCAAATTCCACTTCTGCGTCAGCACGTATGCGAACTTCCACGTGGCTACGCAGAGACATTTACATTTATTTTGATTTCTACGGATCCCCGGAGGTGACATAGAGGACTTCATTTTTTTCTTTCTTTTCGTGGCCATGAAATACTAATTTGTGGCCTCAAAATACTCATTACGTGTCCTCGAAATACTTATCCCGCAGCCACAAAATAAGTATTTTAGTTTTAAATAATATTAGTAAAACCTTTGAGGGCTCGGAATGATAATGGCACTTCCATGGCCAGCGCGGGATTGCACACCTGCGGATGAGGATGATGCGGATGAGAGGATGACTGACTGACATGTTGCCATTGCCAAAAGCAATTGTACTAAAATTATTTAAAAATAATTTGTGGCCACGGAACAAGTTTTTCGAGGCCACGGAATAAGTATTTCGATGCTTCAATTTAGTATTTCGTAGAGGATTTCGTTTTTTTTTTTTAAATGCACCTGATGAAAACAAAACACTTTATTTTCAGTCGGTTGCGATTTATCCTACGAACTGAGCGAATGCAGATGCTGGCTCCTTGAGGTAGGGCTAGAAGAAGTATCCCAGCAGGGCCGGTGCAGGTGATTTTGGTGCGCTAGGTGAGATTAGGGTTTGGGGCCTAAAGTGTAGTATTCCGTGCCTACAGGCAAATTAAAATGTATTACAAAACTTGTTGTCGCATGGATATTCTACCACATATTATTTTGAAGCACTGATTTGAAACAACATAAGAGACTTATTATAGATCATCACTCTCAAACTCCAGGCTTGTAAACCGGGATACACAAGCAGGAAGGGAAATCCCGACCTCTCCTCGATTTGATTGGCCATCTGGCGCGGGTTTGACATTGACAAGCACTGATGAATGTATTGATGCAAACCAAGATTGAGGTTAATCCACAGTTGAATGATTCTATGGAAGGTTTGTCAAGTTGCCGCCATGGTTACGGAAAGGGATATTTGGGTTTGCCATGGCCAGACGGTGGTCCTGGTTTACTGGTTAATATCCAACCTTTTATTTGTTTTGATTTTATGGCGTAGCTGTGTAGACTATGGCCACACGGTCGCCATTTAATTTGTGTAAATAAAGGTTTTATTTTTGTCCGTTACAAGGTGCGTGTATGTGCGGGCAAGGGCGTAGGCGTACACCTTCAAAGCAGAGAATGATAATCAAACCCAATAAACTCGTAACCCATTGACAACCAACAGACCCACAACATCGCCATATAAATAACCTTAATCCAAAGTAAACACGTTATGAATACATTCTTCAGATTAATATACTGCATTGTAGTGCAGTTCACTTAAATATTATGTAATTTTAAGACTTACTCTTTCTCGGAAACATGCCAACATTAGCCTGTCATCATACTGTATCAAAATAGAATCCGTTGTGAGTCCAGACATGACCCTTGAATACGTTTATGGAGTAGACAAAAAAGGGCCACCAATTATAGAAAACAGCAATGTAATCTTTCAGGTATCTTTCTGCTAGGAAATCACATTTAGTTTTAATACCGTGGACATGTTTATTCAATTGTGCAGCAAGATGGTGCAGCTGTGTCCATGGACTCAAAATAATTGTATTTTACTTGGTGGCTTTGCTGCCCTTGCATGTGGCCTTTGGGCGTTAAATGACAAAATCCCAGGCCTGCTTGTCTTGACCCGTTGCGATGGAAGTGTTGTATATGATCACTATGGCAACATGATGCAAGTGTTATATACATAACTTTGGCAACTTGACAGTAGTGTTGTATATCATCACTATGGCCACCCCGATGGTAGTGTTGCATATCATCACTATGGCAACATAAAGGATGGGTTGTATATCATCACTATTGCAACATGACAGTTGTTTGTTTGTTGTTTGTTTTCCACACATGGTGGAAGTGTGTATAACATCACTATGGCAACATGATGGAAGTTGTGATTATGTACATGTGACGCTGCCGAGGACAATGGAGATGCATGTTACAGACAGCTAAACATAATCTCATTAACTGTTGATCTAGTGAACTTCTTAACTCATCATCTCAATAACTCATTAACGGTGCTGTTGGTCAGATTTAAGAGCTGTAATAATGATTTGTGAGAAATGACAGCCCCACCTGTCAGCTATTAGTGAGTGAAATGTGAGAATATCTGTTCAAAAATTCTACTCTCTCTCAGTACAACTCTCAACTCTTACCTACAGCAGCTGCTATAGGTATGATTTGAGTAAAGAGAGTGGGCAGAGAGAGCAAGATCTTGAAACTGAACAACCAAAAAAACGTCCCCACCCTATCCTCTCCCTCCCTCCCTATGTTTTTCCGCCATTGAGAAGTGTTGCATTTCACACACCTGTGATTCACAGGCAAGATTCCCAGAACCAATCACGAAAGAGAAGCCTCATTGGTCAGAGATGTGCAGGAAGCAGTCTAATATTGTGATTGGCTCATTCACAGGCAGGCCCAGTCAACTCCAAACAGATATTCTCACTAGCTCAATAGCTGATGGGTGGCTTTTTTACTAATTAATAAAATAATAACTATTACATCTCATTTACAGCACCTTTAAAACATAATGTAATTAACAAATTAACTCATCATCTCATGAGCTCCTCATCTCATGTACTCATCTTGTAATTCACTTTCGTTACCTATCATCGATGACAACCTCTCTAGTATTGTTTGTTCTAGGGGAGGTTAGGGCTGTTCTCTTGTCTCTGGACGAGCAGTGTCAGGATAAAGAGTATCATTGTTTGGATTATTTTCACATGGTGTCCGATTGTCACTTGACACAGCAGCCTCAAAAACACTCAATTGTGGCTGCCAAGTAGGGCAACTGTATTGCTGTGGGATACAAAAAGTTAGTATGGTAGAGACTAGTCTATGCAGTTAGTACGGTGAGACTAGGTAGTTAGTATGGTAGAGACTAGTCTATGCAGTTAGTACGGTGAGACTAGGTACTTAGGATGGTAGAGACTAGTCTATGCAGTTAGTATGGTAGAGACTAGGTAGTAAGGATGGTAGAGACTAGTCCATGTAGTTAGTATGGTAGAGACTAGTCTATGCAGTTAGTATGGTAGAGACTAGTCTATGTAGTTAGTATGGTAGAGACTAGGTAGTAAGGATGGTAGAGACTAGTCCATGTAGTTAGTATGGTAGAGACTAGTCTATGTAGTTAGTAAAGTGGGACTAGGTAGTTAGTATGGTGAGACTAGTATAGGTAGTTATTATAGAGACTAGTCCATGTAGTTAGTATGGTAGAGACTAGTCTATGTAGTTAGTAAAG
>OOFG01072257.1:0-19824 GCA_900323295.1 Molva molva
CCAGACGTGGGCTGTCCCGTACATCCCTCCCAGCTATGAGGGCACTGTGGGAAGTGCAGAGTGGTGAGAATCATGGTGACATGTTTATGAGCGCTCTGAGCAGTGGGGGACATTTTTAAGAGAGTGGTGGCACAGGTAATTCATTAAGAAGGGACCCTCTCCAGAGGAAATGAAAACCCCTTTCAGTGGTGTGTGCAGTCAGGCCATGTTGCACGGTATAGAAAGAGCCATCAATGTTTACGCCACGTAATGTGAATGTCATGTTTAAACTAGAGATTAAACATGCAGACGACTCGATGAAAGCTAACATTTTGGAAAAGACAGCACTCACACACTCATGTATCCCGTTGTTCTGCAGTGTCAACCTGACCAGCACACTATCAACCATTAAGACAGTTTTGTTATGTGTAGCAGCTCTCTACCTCACCCAGCACCAGAACAGAGTGCTGGCGTCTTGGGATAAGGAAATGTAATTAGGTTCACCAGGTGCAGAGATTGGGGCACCAGTTACTACATCCCAAATGTATTACTTCCGCACCGATAGAGGTGGGTGGGGGTGCATTAGTAAATGTTCTGAATGAGACCCTAGTAAAGAGCGACACACAGGCCTATTGTTGTCGCTGAGAGGTACTACTACTAGGCTGCCAAGCTTGGACACTTCAGGACTTTATTAGGCCACAGGCCACAACAGTACTGAAAAACAAACACAGCACTCTGCTCGACTTCTGCTCCGCGCAGACCTGGAGCCTTAGCAACAAAGTAAACAAATCAGTGGGATTTTTTTATGCCACACAAGACCACCCTGCCATTCAGGAGATGAAGAATACTTAAAACATGGCTGCATGCCATGACGCCTACAATGGAGGTTTGCTAAACAGTACTTCCAGTGATCATACTAGGGCTTCAAGTAGTTTTGAAGGTTAAGCTAGTTAGAAAGTTAGATGATATTTATCAACTTTTAAATACTTTCCAGTGGGCAAACAATGAGGCGAATAATAACAACATATTTTGTTTTGTTACCTATAAAACCAAATAAATGTCCATATCCAAATAAATGTGATTGTACACATGTGTCTCCCCGTCCATACTGCCTTTGTTCATGTGGCCTATACTTAAAGTGACCGACTTGTAATAGCAGGAGTGTAAAGTACTACAACTACATAATAAATACATCTTTTTGTGAAACAGCATCCTTTAAATCAAATAATAATAATAATAATAACACTCTCAATTAACTCAGTTAAACAAAGTAATTACCCTTTACTGAGATCAATTGACAGTAACAACCATGTGTGATAAAATGCGCTGTCTAGAGAAAGGGGACAGGGAAATGGTTTCTAGTTCAGTCTTACTAAACCTCACTGCTGTGGTACTGATGTACTCCTCCACAGTCCACAGTAGAGCAGTGCCATCTGCTGTCTAAATACCAAACCAGCAGGCGTCAGAGGGGAAGACATGCTGAAAGAATGTGCTGTGCAGTTTTCCAGGCGCCTAATTATAAAGCAGAATGCGTTTTAACCAGCAGGCCACCAGATGAGGAGGAAGAGAGGCCAAATCTATCACCCTCTCTGTAATTAGGCTTCACAGGCACTTGGCAGGACGCGCCAGATTTCTCACTTCTGACTCCAAGCGGGCACAGACCAAGGAGAGGTGGAAGGGGGGGCATACTTTTTTTTCACTGTAGTCCAAATAATTGCCTCATTATTCCCCAATAAGTCATTCAGAGTTTTTTCCCCATGGCCTGACACCTCGGACACATGCACGACACACAACCAGAGTGTGGAGGAAATGGAAACAAGTCAAGCAACAAACAAGAACAACAGAGAGGCAGCTGCACGTGTCAACTTCAATTATAACTAGGTGAAAAATGTAATGGGTTCAGCAGATACATGCAGAGATAAGGAAAATCTGCCTTAAATCATGTGTATGTGTATTATAACATATAGTAAGACATTCCAAGTGTAATTGGTGGAATGCACAATTGCATTCCACCAATTAATCATTGGTGGAATGATTAATCATTTAATACACAAGTGCACTGAGAAAATGGTGGGGGGAGCTGCAGATGAAGTTATGTTATGCAAATAAGTGCATTGTGTGTAGTACAACACCACTTCCTGCTTCTGTGTACTACATCAACAAGGTTGTCAACACCTACAAGCAGCCAAATTAGTGACGTGGGTCCATGTGACTACATTACATTAAAACAATAAGGGGGACCTGAGTCCAGGTGAACACATTAAAACAATAAGGGGGACCTGAGTCCAGGTGAACACATTAAAACAATAAGGGGGACCTGAGTCCATGTGAACACATTAAAACAATAAGGGGGACCTGAGTCCATGTGAACACATTAAAACAATAAGGGGGACCTGAGTCCAGGTGAACACATTAAAACAATAAGGGGGACCTGAGTCCAGGTGAACACATTAAAACAATAAGGGGGACCTGAGTCCAGGTGAACACATTAAAACAATAAGGGGGACCTGAGTCTAGGTGAACACATTAAAACAATAAGGGGGACCTGAGTCCAGGTGAACACATTAAAACAATAAGGGGGACCTGAGTCCAGGTGAACACATTAAAACAATAAGGGGGACCTGAGTCCATGTGAACACATTAAAACAATAAGGGGGACCTGAGTCCAGGTGAACACATTAAAACAATAAGGGGGACCTGAGTCCAGGTGAACACATTAAAACAATAAGGGGGACCTGAGTCCAGGTGAACACATTAAAACAATAAGGGGTGCTCAATGGCCCAGGGCCAGTTAAAAACGTTTGCATTAGGTCAGTAAAACTTTTAAGCCACTGTCCCATTCAGGCCACAGCAAAAAAAAAAAAAGATAAAAAACAAAGATATAAAACAAATATAATTCCTGCATTATAAAATATGTGTTATTAGGCACAAACACAAAGGTCAATAAAAACATCACTTGCATGATTAAATTGAGTGAAAATGGTGGAGATGGCAGAGAAGCAAAGCTCTGATACTGTGAGCTTGGAGTGAATACTTTGAGAAGACTTTTACCGGCCAAGGGCCAGTAAAAGTTGTCTGGGGCCAGCCTGGTTTAGACCCATGGCCCAAACGGACCAGTGGCAAAACGTTTTAACAGTGAACCATGATGAAGTTGAGTAAGTAGCTGTTATTCTACATTTAGTATCTATAGATAAAACGTTCAAGAGCCACATAGCACTCACATTGGAAATCTGTTTGTTGCATCAATGAATCCTCATAATATTTTTGGACATTTTCCTGGGTCCTATGGTTATTTTATGTTTTTAGATCCTGTTTTCCACACCTATATTAAGATTGGCAGACATGACAGTTGGTGCACTTCAATTTTTTTTACCACCTGGACTAAGTTAACAGTAGTGCAGCAAGTTTATGAATTTACCAGTAAAAATGTGTTTGTTATGCTCCACAGTCAGAGCGTGGCAATAAAGAGTAAATCTAATAAAACTACTAGGATGCTATTCTTTATATAAAATGTATTGATCCCCTCATATATGCATTCATGTCTACCTTCTTAACTTAACAGTGGATATAAGATGGGGCAGGATGGTTATTAAAACAAATCTTGGTACAATCAAGGAGTAAGGCCCTCAGAATCATGGGAGGAGCTGAAGAACAAGTCAGCCTCAGTAGCACGAGGGAGACTTGGACTGTATCACACCTCACATCTCATGTTCATTCTGTGCTGTGTTCAAGATATCCTAAAAGCTATAAATAAATGGAGTAAGATTGTCAGATTTGGAATTTCCCCTAAATTAAATACTACATCATTTATTTTGCTGGTTAACATATGAACACTGTCCTGTTATGTCCATAGTGGCCTGTTCACACAACGCTGGGTGTGCCCACATCAGCCCAGTCTGATGTTACTTCAGGAAGAGGGGGAGTGATTGAGTTTGGACATATTTAGCATAATCATGTAGGTGGGCATAGTTTTCTGACCACCTTCCAGACAGTATGATTTCCTGCGTTTCAGTGTTCCTATTTTTACTATCATTATTATAGTAATAATAATGATTGATGACAACCAAAAGTAAAACAATGTTAACAAATTATAGAATTATAAAACACACAAGGTCAATATTCTGTAACCAGCAGAAATAAGGCATGTCTGGTCTTCATGCCTCAGTTTTTAAGAAATGAAAGGCTAGGTGTTTCTGCAGCTGCACATAGAAACCCTTGTGGATCCCAGATGACACTAACCTACATTATAGATGAGCTCCGATCCTTTCTTTGTGTGCAGTCAAAGTACTGGGATGCCTGTAGAGACTTGTTAACAGGTCTGACTTCAAACTCTGTTGAGGCTCACATGTTAACATAAACAGAGAAACCTCGTCAGTGCATGCGGATCTGCTTTACACGAGTTTGACATCATTTATTCCAAAATGCCAGCCAATGACAAGCTATTGTTTATGTAATGTATAACTATACATCCCAATGAAACTATTCCACGGCGGGAGGCGCCGCATATGGATTCATAAATCTATTCCGGGATGGTCAATAGGCCTACTTCGTATACATAGTTAGTAGAGTAGATAAGACGAGTAATTAATACTATATATTCGGTTATAACAGTGTACAAAACTATAACGAATAATATAAAGTATGTCACGCACCACGTAGACAAATGACAAAAATGTAGGGTTGGCCTATATTACATATTCATACAAGAAGATTAAATGTGATGAGACCTATTGTCCAACAGCAGATCCAACCCCAGTATTTGCTCATAATTGCTGATAACGCACAGGTTGGTCGGTATAGTAGTACAGTCGAGTGAAGGCTGTGCTCTTTATCGAGTCCGTTAGCCTGGTGGCAAATACCTTACGCTGGTCGGTTTTCTTTCACCACTGTGACCGCGTGACTTAAACGGACTACTTTACTGTCGGCTACTTCAATGATTCGCAAAGTAGTGCATGGGGGCCTCCTTCGATGCAATAATATGTCACGAGCGCCCCGTATCTGCACGGTTTGGTGTGTATTGTATACAGTGTCTACTCCTTGTCGCTTATATTGTTTAATTGATTCGTCGTGAGAAGTGTATCGTACTTAGAACGTATTGACTATTCCTCAATGTACATGGAAACGCACCACACCTAGCAACAGGACTGTCAGGACGCAGGAAGTAACTTGCTAGCTTGCTAGCCACTACTTGCTAGCAGCAAACCTCGGCCATTGCGGAGTGTGTATACTGTTGAGTAGACGACGCTTACCGATGTGGTTATCTTCGATGTGCACGATAAGCTCGGCCAAAGAGTCGAAGTGCAGCCCGCAGCCTCCGAACCTACAAATGTTGGAAAAAAAGGAGGCAGCGGCGATGCCAGTCATGTTCGCTGCCGCATTACGGTGAGCAAAAAGACAGCAGCCAGACAGCGGTGCAAACAGCTGGAGCGCAGAGGCGGCGCTCGCGGTAGCTTCTCGACTTTGGGGCGGCGGTACCTTGTGCGTGTGTTTATGTGTGTGTGTGCGTGCGTGTGTGTGTGTGTGTGTGTGCGCGCGCATGTGTGTGTGTCTGTTGCTGTGTTTGTGTGGTATTGACACCATGCACATTGTCAATATGTGAATTGCCATAGGCCTATAACAGCTCTCGAAAGTGTCAAACCCTATTATACCTAGTGCAGTGTGAAAAATAAGGTGATGATGCTGATGCTGATAAATATAAAGAAGACATACATTTATATTGACCAACATCGTGTTGATGTACACAATGTTGCCACAGAGTGGCAGTGTTTTTCAACACATCAGTGAATGACTTTGGAGGATATGCACAAACTTACTACAAAGATGAGCATGAGTATCCTGCATCCGTAATGCAACGCAAGTAGACCAGGGGTTGCGACCGTCTAATTTAATCATGTTACGACATATCTACATTAGTCAACCCATTATAGTTAATCAACTTACATGGATGTGATCGCCTATTTTGAGTGTTCAAATAAGTTGTGGACGAAAAACACATCATAAAGCTGTTCATCATATGTGCTTATGTGGTGGTGATGATGATGATGATGAGGGTGGTGTGAACGATGAGGATGGTGATGATAATAACAATTTTCCACAACCATTGTTCACCATTATAAAGGTAAACCCATCGGACACAGGCAGATGATGAAACGGGAAATGTATTCCCAAAGATGTCATTGCCTATTCCTATAACCTTTAGTTTTTTCCACCAATCCATTAAACGGTGCCTGTATCCAGTTACTTTCTTTTCACGTGTCTTTGGCAGTGGAGAGGCCTTGGGTCTCAGCCTGGTTGTGCTGTAATGGGTCCTTGCTGGGCCCAGCCCAGTCCTTCATCAAGGCACCACAGTAATGGCAAACTCATTTTTCCAAAGATGCTGGAGAGCAGTGTGGGATAACACGGTGAAAGCATTGCAACACACACAACCCCATTACAATAGGCTAGTTGACTGGTTGAATTTGAAATTCAACCAGTCTGAAATTAGTTGTTTATTGGTGGTCGTTATTAATGAGTGAAAGCTGCTAACTAATCACTACTCTTCATTCATTCATTCATTACAGGCCAGTAAAAAAAGATGAGGTAATAGTAGTTAAACGTGTGATACTCTGTGCCAGAGATTTACGGAATAGGTTGTTTAACCATCTCAATGTGGACAGTGTCTAAACTGCTCAGAGGCTGAAACAGTTTTCACTGATTACCAAGCAATGTAATATGTACTCTGAAAACATGATATGGATAAGAAGGGGTCATGTTTCTTGACCCCTTTATTATTAATGTAAAGAACAAGACCATTGGACTGATTCAAATAAGCATATGAAGAATAAGATATTTGTAATTTGTGTGTTTGTATAAATATGTAAAACATGTCTCAAATAAACTAAAAATAATTTATATATGGTATATTTTTATCATTCATGCACAGTTGCAAGTATTGTAATGTTTCACACCCTTTGGATTGGTCAAATGTAATTCAGCTTGCTCAACCTAGCTCCCTGCAACAGAGGTGGCCATGTTACCTGAAGCACTCTGACATGTCCAGCCCTGGAGGCACACACCGCTCTGCTACGTAGGACACATATTTCCAAACATAAAAAAAACAAAACTATACCTATCCATAAGGGGCTTGTGAAATACATGTTTTTACAGCATTTTGCCTCTGGCTCATTTTACAACTGCCTCAACCAGCAGTGGAATTAACAGCTCCCCATTTTTCAATGTGACTTTGCTCAGAAAAAGGGCTAGATGGTATAGTAAAAGCTTTAGTATAATATAGATCAAATCTGCTTTAGTGGGGGTCATTGACCCAAACTGTATCGGCTCTTTACGCCTCTAATAGTCGCGTCCTCTGGGAACATAATGTTTGGATTGGTTGAGAAATATATCGGCAATAAAGAGACAAAGGGATGTCATAAACGTTGATTAAAGCTCTGGTTAGAAGACACAGGCGGAGAAGCTCTGAGTTATGGCCACTTTTCAGACTGCGTTATTGTTTCAGTGACAGAGCTCTTATTGCTTCTGGAGGAGTGCTGCAGAGCCAACGGTAAACATCTCTCTCCCTCATGAGGAGTCATTAATCCCTGGAGGGGATGTAGCTTCACTACTGTTGTCTATGGTCCGAGAAATCACAGCCAGCCGGCACCAACAGGTCACAGGCAGAGCTCCAGCTCCCAGAAGGTAAATGCTGCTGCTTATATCTCCTTCTGAAGTGCTGCGGTTTATGGCCCGCACGTTTCATCAATGTCACCTTCCAGTTCCAAACACGCGTGCACGTGGAGGAGTGAGTTATGACGCTACAGGTGAATGGCGGGAAGTCAGTTATGGGAACTGCAAAGTAGCACAATGTCGACATGACGTGTTGGATGGTGACAGACTTAGTTGGAGGGACGGTAAATACCCTCATGTTCAACTAATTAAAATTACTGTACACTGCATTTCCACTAAAAGCTGCTTGTAGACAAATGGTGGAAAATAAAGGTGTCAAGCTACGATCCTGAATAACTGTATCATTGCTATTAGCTTACTTTCCTGGATACAGTGTAGGCTATAGGCTAGGCTACTTCTGTCCTAACCGTACATTCAATTTAATTACATTAATATTTAGCTTACATGTGTGTAAAACCTAGTTTTAAACAACACAGAATGCATTTTGTATCAATCTGATGCTCTAATATTGTATGCTTCTCATAACCTGACAATTGTATACAGATCTATGCATAGCCAATAGTCATTCATATGTTCATAACGTATTTCACAAATTAGTTTAAAACAGAAAAATGCAAATATAGTAAGGGAGAGAAAGAATGGGCCTATCAAATCAATTAAATTATAGAGCATATAAGCCGGAATTACATACAATTTTAGCCTACATTCATTATTTATGATTCCAATGTGTATCTCATGTGTATGCCTATTATTAAACGCTCTTATATTATTTCCAATTATAGTTAGTTAAGACACTTGATCTACTTAACTGATCAACATTTCTGCTGATCAAATTAGCTAAGACATGTCGCTCATAAAACTGTTGCAAAGTTAATTGTAAGTGGTGCTTTGCAGAGCTAATTAGTCAATAGTGGAGCTCGAGCGCCATTATGTGCGCCACACCCACTCCCTTCACAACCAGCGGGGTCTGCCTGTGTGCCTCGTGCTTGCACCGCCTCCAAGCGGACCGCAATGATTTAGAAGTTCAGGAATCCCACGTGACGTCACCCAAGGGGTGACGTTATGCTTCTCTAAATAGAACGTATTGTAATCTTTTCTCAGTCCAACGTGGTTTCTTCTGAGAGGCTGCTTCACATTTTCTACAATTGTTTGGTAAGTTACAGTTATTCTATGAATATCAAGAAGAGGGTGCATCCAGCAACTGTTGGTTTGTTATAGTTGTTAAATAATTTATGGTTCTATTCATATTTGTTCTGGTGTTGCACGAAAGCAAAGGCACAATGACACGTTTTGTTCCCATGCATGCGACGTTATAAGACACATCTTCCGCTAGTGTTAAGTAGGGTACAAGGGCATGGTCATTAATGTTTATCCTGTGGGATATCTGCCGATCTGTTGACTGTGAGGAGTTGCGCTGCGAGTCAAGTGCTGCTTGCGGACTGTCAACTGCCTTCAATGAGGTAGGGTATTACCTCATTGAAGGCAGTCTATAATTCATCATGTCTAAAGCGCTCAATCGAATAGAAAAATAACATAACAATTGCAGTTCCTTCATTTTACTTTAAACCCAGAAACATTGTAGCGCAACAGTCGTCTCAAAATGCGCAAGGGGAGCTCCGTCTCCACATTGTTTTCATCCCGGCTGTCCCATCTCGGGATAGGCAGCCGGCGTTCATCCTGATCTGCTGCGAGATTTCGCTTCATGGATCATTCCATAGACGAAGTGGTGCTTTATCCAAAATATAGAATAATTTGACTCGACATAATAATGATAAGTTGTTCATGTTAATTTGTCTGTTGATGAGGAAAAATAACCGACATCACGTCATTCTGCAGGCCAGACAATGGGCTATTTGATTAATCGCCAACATATTGTGGGTTTTAGACAAGAAGTTTCTGTCAAGGCAACACTTAAGAAGAGTTGAAAAGGGGTTTTAACGTTTAAATACCCTTCACTGTTGTGTTCACGACAGGCAACCATTGGCTTTTGTTGATCAATAACAACTTGTTTCGCACGCGTGTCGCTTCGATGGCAGTTTTCCAGCCATGCAGGTTAAGCTGCAACTCATATTTCTGTTTGCTGTTCTGATTCTAAGTATTTTAATATTTATTTGATTAACTAAATTGTTAGAATTAACATTTTAGAAGTAATAATGATAAATATCCCTAATAATAGTAACCAGGCCTACAACAATACTTTGCCTAATTGCATTAAGATCACATGCTCTGTTTACGAATAAATTAAAATCATTAGTACAATAAATATAACATAACATTAATTAGCCTACTTGTTTCCAAATGTCGTTTGCAAATGTTTTCTCTAAGTAATACCTTTGAAAATGTACACATGTGTACTTAAATTTAGAATAAAAAATGTCCGAGGTCTGTGCAACAATCACAAATTAGGAAAGAAATAGAGATATAGAAACCACAGTTGGTTTCGAACAGCGGGTTGCAAGACTTGATCGGGTCTGAATTAGCAATTCAATATTATTACAAAACCACTAGTTTATTATTAATAGGTTACCTATCCATCACCTTTTTGTCATGCATTTAGCTGGCAGAGTGGGAGTTCACAACATGCATTGTTTAAGAGAGCCCCATTCTATGCCTGAGGGGGCTCCGTCCCACCTGAACCTTTCTGTCAAAGGCCAGGGAGCAGAAGACTGGAGTGGTGCTGCATGTTTGTGCCTGCTTCTATAACTCTTTATGCCTGTGCACTCCAACCCCACCCTTTCCCTTTTCCTTAGCATATTGTTTAGATCCTAATGTGTGACCTGTACCTGGAGAGTTCCTCCCCAGGTCTACTTCAAGTCCAACTCTGGCCCCTAATTCTTCCCCCACCTTCACATCGGGGCTTAGTTAATGTAAAGTGTAACCAAATTTCCTCTGCTAAACTAAAACATCGAAATGTAGCCCATTTCAAGGAAAGGATGTTGAGCATTGATAATTTAAAGTGTGAAAGCTATTGGATAATTAACAGAGGTAAAGACAGAATCCATGTTCATTGTTGTAAATGCCATATGGTTTGGATTTCCTGCTAAATATGATTTTTTTTAAAGAGGAATGTGGTAAGAAAAAAGTTTTTCACCCATTTCCTACGCTTTCTCTTCAGATATCATGTATGCCATATGTCCAAATATTACTTCCTTTAAATATGTCGGTTATTCAATTGTTGGAAAGGTTTTAATAGTGCATTGATCAAATAACTTAGAAACTGATACATTTAACTTGAAAGGGATAGGACACTTTACTTGCTTCAATAATAAAAACAAATGAGGAGTTGAACAGTCACCGAGAGTTGTACTGTAGAGAAAACAAAAAACAAAAAAAGCAACGTTAAGATGATAATTATAGTATTGTATATTTGCTGTACCAAGATAAATTACTTTTTCAAAATGCAAACTTCAACTAGAAAGCTGTGTTTGAAATGGTAGACGTTATAGGTTTGACTTTGAAGTTGTGTTGTGTCAAAACAAGCCAGGTGATAGCACATATAGGTTAGAAGAAAAGAGCAAGTGAGCTGGTGAGAGAACGAGAGCCAGCAGCCTTTCCTTTCCGACAGAGACTCTGTCCAGAGCCTTTTCCCGGGCTCTGTCATGAAGTATTGCTTGTTAGGAAAACACCACTGCTGACCATAAGTGTTTTGACTGTGCTTAAAGAAATAGTCTGTTCCAGTGTACAAACACATAAGTATATCATAGTGTATACGGACATGTCTGTTTTTGGGGGATTTATGCAGGTTTTTACCATAGGACTGCTGTGTGCTAACCGCAGTACTCAATGTATTTGGAAGACACCTAGTTACGGTCAAACACTTTTATCCATTTTCTTACCATTTATTTCTTTACCTGATGGAGGTGAGGAGGATTTCTTCTTAGTGCTGGGGCAAGTTATCACCTTATTAATAGGGACTTATAGAGCACTTTTAGACTTAATGGACATTATAAATAAAGGCAGGACTGTCTGGTGCCACTTTAGCTCCACCGTGGACCTCGGAGGAAGAGGCATTGTCTAGCTTATTTTGTTAGATTGTATAATTGTCTTATTATTTAAGCACAGCACAGAGGATACGGATCGTTTTGTTGAAATTTACTTTGACAAAATAGTATGGTTCAAATGGGCAAAGTCTCACCTGTGATGTATGATAGTTATTTGCAAATGATATCCATGTGTGTATCTGGCATGACTTTAATGGAGACATGTGTGATGAGGTTAGTTAGCAGTGAATAGTGACTGACTAAAAACAGATCTAGTCTTTGTCACGTCCAAACACAACATATAAAATAAAATGTAAAATGTTATAACCAGGATATAATACACATTGAATACGTCTACGATAAATATCAATATAAAAAAGGTGCAACAAAATATATGTACTATTTTTCACAAATAGAAAATTAAGTATTTATTAATTTGAATGAAAAATGCTTTTGATTGACACTCTAAACAGCACATGGGATGCATGGTATTTTTGTTAAACACAAAGACCCTGCAGCCCATGTGATTCTCTTTCAGAGAAAATATATAATTAAAGCTGAAACCAGGTCAGACAGTATACCTGTTTGTGTAAATTAATGTTAAAAAGGCTAAATTAATTTTGCCTACAGAGTCGTTGATTAGCGGTAAACTTTGTTCTTCATCTTCAGGACTCATTGCATATTTAATATGAGGCAATGGGCAACAGGAATACTTTATTAAATATACCCTTGTCACAATTGGAAGGCAAGCAAAGAAGGTGCATTGAGTGCACTGCCCAATGTCTGTAACTTGGAGCAAAAGTAGAAAACTGTCTTCTGTCCCAATTGATCAATCTGTTGCACTTCTCTTTCTCATACGCTGCATCTTCCACACTGCCTTGCCTGCTGTCACACTGTGCATGGCCATTATTGAATCAACGTGAATTCATTTACACATCCTTTTTTACAATTATCCAGACATGATGGTGGTGGATCTTTCTGTGTTATTGTTATATGTTTCACTACTTAGCCAATTAAAATGTATTTTAAATTGGCAGCACATTAACAATAAGATCAAACTAGGTTGAATGTAAACAAGTGAGTTATAGTTCTGGGATGGGCACGATCCCAGAACCAATCGATATGAAACATTTAGCATTTCAAATTTATTTGTATTTTTTGAATACACTTTTGCATACATCACTATGAATAACAATTTGAAGTGGATACTATGTTATAGTGAGGCCTACCACAAAATGCAACGAACATTCAATGTACCAAGTTTTCAAATGATTATGACACTTTTAATGACACACGTCATTCACACATCAATCACACGTCAGTTATACACCCCCCTCTTCTTTAAAAAAATCCGCTGAAACTTAAACCTTGATTGTCATGTCTGTAGATTATGCAGGGAAGGAATGCAGTGGACATATTACCTAAAATAACCACTGGGATGTTTTCAGGTGTAATGACAGCGCTCCATCTAGAATGACACGGCCAGGGATGTGTATTTATCTAGTGTGTGTGTGCTGGTGGGTAAATTGCGGTCATTCAATGTCCCCCCCCCCTTGTTTTTCTGCCTGGCTTTGTTTGTAGTTTTATGAGGACCCAGCTGGAGTGATGAACTCAGAGCAGGAAAGGCCTTTTGTTTGCAGCGCTCCTGGATGTTCTCAGGTGAGTGTGTCCAGACAGGACCACACTGTGTGTGTGAGTGTGTGTGTGTGTCTGTACAAGCCTGTGTGTGTGTGGTTTGTGTGGTTTGTGTGGTTTGTGTGTGTGTTTGTGTCTGTACGAGCCTGTGTGTGTGTGTGTGAGTGTGTGTACTTGTAATATGACCAGGAGGCCTAAGGAGCTGGTTACTGTCTCCCACAGTAGACAGAGACAGAGCAACTCAAGGAAACACTAACTGTAAATTACACTACCTTTCTGCTGCAGTTTTTAAAAAAAGAAGAACGATTTTATACTGATATCATGAACATGACCAAGATCAACACCCAAGAACATTTTTATAAAACGTGTGAGAAATAATTTTGGTTTAGAAGGAAATGTTGAAGGCATGTATGGCTTTTGTACTGTAATCAGCATGAGAGCTTAAATGTGTTTCTTCACATTCTGAATCATGACAGCGATTTCCCACCGAGGACCACCTGATGATTCACCGACACAAGCATGAGATGACATTGAAGTTCCCCTCCATAAAGAATGACAACCTGTTATCAGGTGAACTACAGCCACCTCAACACACTCACACAGCGCTCCATCAGGCCCCACATGGGAGGTGTAGTTCTTATTTTATGGTCAGGTCTGTTTGCTGCTGCTGACTCACGCACAACCAGACATGCATTTAAGTTGAGAACAATGTACGAACACGTATGTCCCATTCGTCTACGGTGACATAGAAGATGAGTGAACAGCAGAATGTCCTTATTATGCCAACGTTTTCTCCTTATCTGCGGAGGTTAAAGGGCAACCACCTTAGCTTTGTCTCTTTAACTCAGAAGGAATAGCAGAAGCGAAAGCATGTTAGGATAAATATATAGCCAAGGATGAAGTACTGTTAAATACTATATCTTTTTTCCACTTGACACCCTCTTGTCACCCTCACTGCCATCAGTCTTTCTCTGACAGTCAAGATGGCAATGGGTTGTGCATAAGACAATGGTTTACAACAACTGAAAGTGAGGGAAGATGAAGAATAGTTCAGATGGTGTAATAATATACAGTTCAGAATAAGGGAGGAGAGGACATAACAACTTGGGTACTCTACCTGTGAATGACAGATCAAGGCCAAGCGGTGGCTGTGGTTCTCCAGACGTGAAGGACCACAGTGTTTCCGACTGCGCAGCTGAGATTGTGTCTGTCTTGTTTCATTATTTACAACCGAGGATCAGGTTTTCTAGGCCGAGTGTCCTTATCCCCGGCTGTCTGAGTTACAGCTCAAAACAGTCCAGTCGTGGAGAGCCTGAAATGTAATAATGTATAACACTGTCCATGGTTAAAAGTCATTGATTTCCAAGGGCTATTTCAGTATTGTAAATACACCAATGGTATGGTATATCACCACTGAGGGATATCTATTTATACATGTCATTATTATTATGAATATTATTTAATGAGATGGAATTTGAGATAGGCATCAACCTATTTGTGAGAACTTTGAGCAAAACTGTATTTTGAGTACTAAGGTCTTGATTGTTGAAGTCAATCCCCAGTCTAGCCAGAATAGCTAAACAGATCTAAACAAGCTTGATCCAAAATCACCTTTAACTGTCTGAAACCTGATTCCTCCCCAAAGTCAAGTTGAATATCACAGCTTTGTGGGAGACAAACCAATAGGGCTCACACAGTTGGCCTGAGCTCTGTTAAATACATAGCTGGTATCTGACACTATCTCAAACACTATGAGTGCAATGTTTTATTTCCTGTGAATTACAGTTTTCACACATGAAATTATTTTAGCATCTACTGATACCAAGTAGGCCATTGAATGCATATTGTTACATTGAGGAAAGGGATTTTTGAAAGTTGACTCATCTACATTTAAATTTCAGACCAGACACCGACTCCGACGCGCTTCCTGAAGAACTGTGAGGAGGTGGGGTTGTTCAGCGAGCTGGACTGCTCCATTGAGCAGGAGTTCCGCAAGGCCCAGGAAGAGGAAGACCACAAACAGGTAGACAGCAGAGGAGACGTCCTGAGGCCAACCACACCTTGGTCAAAACCCGGGCTTTTTCATCTTTGGTTATCTCTCAGTAGCACAGTAGTTAGCAATGGGTGGATGATGGTGTGATTCCCATTGCTTCCCCTAACTAAAAAGTGTCCTTGAGCAAGGCACCAAGCCCCTATCTGTTCCTAATGAGCTGATAGTCGTCTTACAGGGCTGACTCTTCAACTTGTTTGTAATGCATTGCAATCGGATAGAGCTTTCAGTGGCTGTACTGGCAAAAAATAAAAGAAAATCTTTATATTAATGCAGTCCATTTTCCATCAGTCCCAAAAACTCTCAATAGATACATTTGTAAGGACCTAAAATACTGTTATAGTATACGTAACAGTATACTTTAAAACAGTTTTCTCACACATATGTACGAATAATATATACTACAGATATGTCTAGTAGTAGTAGTAGACATCCAGACACCGTGTTCCAGCATCTCCTTCCCAGTCCTGTTGACAGCCTCAGACAGGTGGAGAGCTCTCCCCCTCCAAACATTAAGTGGGAAGGAGAGATCGAGTTCTCCACCTGTACTTCAAACCGCACCACGCGTTCACCTCCGAGGGCGGGAGTCGTATTATATCCCCTTCTGTGCACGGATTGATCCCACGGAGAGTCAGCACTTTGCGGCAGCGCTAAGACGTCACATGCATGTGCAGCCTGTTGTTGAGCTCAGCGCTAGCTCATGTCTGTCTGGCGCAGCGGTGATCATTTGTGCATTATGTATGTATCCACCCTGGGGGCGACGTACCTGGGGCACGGGTTACTAGTCAAATCACCACCAGACAGTTTATGCTTATCTACCGTCTGGGAGAAACATGGTCTGGCCCACGCTGGCTGGCTTTCTGGAGCCTGTCTGTGCACAGGTCAGCCATGTCTAGCCATTCTCCAACCACCCTGGTGGTTTAACACAGGAGGATCTATTAAGTCAGCAGACGCTGTGTCTGAACAGGACTCTCCAGCACTGCACTGCCTTTTTTTTTTAAATAATATTGAAACCCAATATTTCCATTAATGGTAAATAGAATAAAATTTTACCCAGGGCTCTTTTTCATATCTGAAGCTATTGATTTTAAAGCCCCCAGACTCTTGTTATTCCAGGTTTTTCTATAAAGTATAACACTTGGATAATTTGGATGTATATTTTATTTGGGCTTGTCTACGAACGTTTGGTTTTACGTGAAGTTCCACGCACATCTTAACATGTTCAGCATGTGAACCCAAAACAGGGTGCAGTGAGTGGAGTGGTTATTTCTTTCACTTAGTATGCTATTTTGAAATGTATTGGTCATCACCTGTGCTGAAGGGGAAATAAACAAACATATTCTGCTGAGTTAATAACAATATGGCAACGTGGCTCTCAATAGAGCTCCTCACCAGCTCCACTGAGGAGTCTCGTTTGATGACAGCTTACATACTTTCTCATCACCACCACTCTCTTGTTGCCGGTGGTTTGCAACTGACGGCTAGGCAGTGATAAAGCTAAGCAGACGTTTAACAATAACCTGCAATTCTGTACTCTCACAAAGCCCCTAATTTTCTTCTCTCTCTCTCTCTCTCTGTCTCCGTCTCTTTCTCTGTATCTGATGTGTTTCTCTGGTCTCCAGAACATCTCCATGCAGCACCAGCAGTCCCACTCGAGGATGGGCAGCCATGACAGCAGCGTGGTCATCCAACAGGCCCTCCCCTCTCCCCAGTCCAGCTCTGTCATCACACAGGCTCCATCCACCAACAGACACATCGGGTAAGCGGCACAAAAAGAGTTGTTGATACAACTGCTACACTAACACGTAACTCGCTTTGTTGTGCTTTTCTCGCACACATTATTAACCTACATGACATGATCTTTCATGGCAATCTAATGATAGATCAAATGGAATCTAAGTCTAAGACCTGCTGATTGTTGTCTAAAAGCAGTCCCTAAGAAGTGTGTGTGTGTGTGTGTGTGTGTGTGTGTGTGTGTGTGTGGTGTCTTGATGGTGTTATGGATGAAGTTAAGGATGGTCCAAGTGTAGTGAAAGCTGAAAGGACGCCCCCAGGCATGGCCCTCTGCTATTGTCTCTTAGCAGATTGTCATCGCTGTGTGGTATTCTCTGAGGTAATCTGAGTGTTCTGTTACATCTGGCAAAGCATGTGAAGCTGGCAATGGGTGTGATGCTGTTCGATCAGTATTGTCCCTCCACAGTGCATATTAAGATTGTCTCACGGGACTGGGATGAGGTCATCGCCCATGCTTTAGCCCTGGCTGGGTTTGTGTCGGTTTAACATTTCATGCTTTAAAATAGTTATATTCACTGGTAATAGTGATCACAGTCTAAAGTACTCCCTCTCTGCTGCCAGCTCTCTCTAGGTATTGAAACATGTACAGCCAGACTGGCCGTGTACAGCAAGGCCCAGTATATGTGGTTTTCATGGAGTTAGTCTTGCAGATTTTTCTCATATTATTGGCAACCTTTCAACTTACTTGTAGGGCTTTATTGAGAAAGCACCATTTTACTAAAAAGACAAATGGGCAATAACTGTTATCGTTTTTAAAGGGTTCAAAAACAAAAAATATTCGATATTCTTTGTCAATGATATGCTGTTGTTATCCTGATAAACACACACACAGGTTCACACAACCACACACACATAAGCCAACACACATACATACGACATTGTACCATTCAACTGCCGGGATTAAAGCGTTGTCTGTAACCGTGTTTTATTTAATTGTATTATTTTGCTGTTGCAAAGTAGCCCTGTGGTGAGCCAGCTGGGCTTAGGGGCAGCTCAGTGTTCACTCATTCAGGTGACCGTGTTTAGATTTACAGCTTGAGGAGCTAGTGAATATTGGATGGGAGGCCCATCACTAAGCTTGACTGACACCCTGACAGACTCTTTGTCCAAAGAAGGGGTGGAATTTCATCCTTTTAGACCAGTAATCACTGCCAACCAGAGAGACATGGCCTGATCTGCTCTCGCCGAGTCCAACTGTCATCAAAGACCGAGGTGTAAGGGTTGCCAGTTTACGGTACGCTCAGACATTGATGATTCTTTACTAATTGACACAGAAGCCGCTGGGTAATTTTTTTCCTCACACTCTCAATGTGGGATGGTATAAGATAAGACAAATCTGAGAGGATGTCGGGTTTCTGCTGTTGAAAGTACAGTCATCTTAGATCAGAACAACAAAAACTCTTTGGGGGTCTGATTTCTGAGATGATTTAAGTTGTGAAGTCATATTTGCATAAATCATGAAATCGTGAAAGTGAAGAGAAACACCATCCGATCTCTTCACAGTTGCAATGTACAGCATAGACAAGCGTATGCAATACATAGAATGACCTGCCATACACACTGCGAAGGAGGCTTGGGGCTGGACTCCATATGGTTTACAGCCATGGGTGGTGGAATCTTATCACACTGCAGAGGAATCCCCTCCTGGGTGATTGAGTCTCACTGGGAGATTGATTTGGAAGCACTGGCATCAGCAGGAAAGCAGGGGCTGAGGAAACCCCTCCGCTGTGGACCGCTGCCTCCACAGGACGCTATTAGCGCCGCCTGAAGGTGCCGTGCGCGGCTGTGTCCCTCTACAGGAGGGCCCCTCTACAGGAGGGCCCCTCTTCAGGACGGACCCTCTACAGGAGGGACCCTCTACAGGAGGGACCCTCTACAGGAGGGACCCTCTACAGGAGGGCCCCCACCACCACCACCACCCCTGGTTGGTGTGCCTCACATCTTAGTGGAGGTCAAATTAGAGGTTCCTACATATGGTGTCCCTCTCTGACTCATTGTAGTGAAATTTTTGGAACCGCGCTTTGTACTTACTATCGGACCTTTTGCAATAAGGCTGCATGCCACTATTACAACAAAGCATAAATTATTTCACAGTATGAAAGGATTTATGGTGATCAATGCAAGCTCAGACAGGAATCTCTGCTCTGAGCCGCTCAGTTCTCTGACAGTTACTTGTGTTACAGATTTACACAAAGACCAATATTATTGATACATGCATCTAACAGCATCTACCATGTCCAGATCTATCTTAGCTAAGTTTCTGTGACACTAAGCTAAGTATCTTTGACACATTTCACACGCTATGCCATGTGCAGCACGAGTGACGTGCACATTCTGGACTTGAGCAGCTGTTACGTTTGTACATTTTGTTTTCACAACCACAACACAGAAATATTTCATGTCAACAAGCCATTGATTCCGAAATACACAATAACACAAAACAATAAGAAGAACAAAGCAGCCAAAAGCTAGGAAGAGAGACTGGATCTGTATACTGGGGGCATAATTAGCTAAACCACTGCAAAATCAGGTTCACTCAGGTGCCATCAACATTCCTGAATCTCTACTCTTCTGGCGTAAGGGCATCCACTGAATTAGGAAATGAGAATAACAAGTCATTTTCACCGTAATGTTTACTAAAGAGCTTCGAGGCTTGGAATCAATTAAGATTGGCTTTCCTCAAGCACTTTTACTTTAGGATTGAGTTGAGCTTGCAGCTGTGAA